>VXAV01006945.1:214632-228391 GCA_013399715.1 Alectura lathami | reverse complement strand
CGGCGGCGGCTCCCCCTGGGCAGCCGCAGCCGCGGGTGAGGCGGGAGCCGACGGGATTGTATCCTGGAAAAATCGTGGTGCTGCACCGACGAGGGCCCGGAACAGGCATGACCTCACCCATTCGCCGTTGTGTGTCATGGAGCAAATTTTTTTTTATTATTTTTTTTCCCTATACCTAGAGACCAGTTTTCTTCAGTAATGAGATTTTCAGCCCCACCCCCGAAATGATTTTGCGGTGGCCGCAAATGAAACGTTTTTAAATGGTTTTGCATACAATATGGAAGGCTTTGGCACACACTTATTGTGCAACTCGCCCATTGTTTGCTGGTTGTGAAGTTAAAGGTTGCGTTCACCGCTGGCCATCGAGCCTTAAGGTGCCTCGTTCCTGGGTGCTTCCACATGCAGATCTCTGCCTACAGGAGTCCGAGTTGTGCATGAGGAGGGGAATGTAAAGGATGTAAAATGTAACCTATTTCTTCAGACTGTAAATAGGATTCACCTGAAGTGGGTGGGTTTTCTCTTTCCTGTTTTAACTGGAGCATGGATTTAAATATATTTATAAATATATGTATGTCAATCTATGTTCTTTTGTTACAATCTACAGATCACCTTAGTCCTAACTGAATATTTAAGAAGGCTTTCTGCTAACACTCAGCATTTAAGAAAACAGGAGTGATTAACGTTCCAAGAAGATGGGTGGGAAGATGTAGTCAAGCCTATGATCAAAGCATAGATTAGAAAACTCAACAGGTTCAGGAATAAATTTAACCTTAGATTTAACACACTTCTAAGCATCATTGTACTTATTATTTAGGAGTGGTATGAAGCTGAAAATTCTACAAACCTTTGCATCTTTTTTTTTTTTTCTTTTTACACTTTATTACTCTCAATACATTTGACAAATATTTCGCTCTTGAAAAACCATCTGTCTCACGAGCATTTTAATCCTTAAAAATGCATTATTGATATTATTATTTTTTTTTTTAAGAAAGCTTGCTTATTATCTAGCTTAAATGCAAACTGATACACAACTTCAAGTAGATCTCTTTCATGGCCCCTCTCCTCCCCCTCTCTCCCAAAAAGGGGAGGTAAAATGTGCTTCCATGTTGGGTAAATATAACTTATAACCTTCCTCTAGCAAGAGGCATCTATGTCTGGGCAGCAGTCAGCTTTCAGGATCTCTTTTCTCTGCCAGACAAGGTCTGCTTTTATGAAGCCTTGGCTGCAACACAGAGTCCTGCTGGGCCACGGAGGTTCAATATGGCCATTATGTCTTCAAGGCTCTCATACAGCTCTTGGAGCTGGAGAACAGTATCCAGGTATGGGCCCTTTGAGAAGGGTTTTGGACATTTTTCCAACTCTGAAACCAGATTGCCAGGTCACATGGTTGGCATTTTGGGTACCACCAGTAGCAGTAAAGCTGCTTCTTGAATCTATTACAGTAATTGCAGATCTTGGAGAATCCCTGGGTTGTTTCAATCTGAGTAATTCTGATAACACTTTCATTTTCTTCTCTATATCATGCAGACCAGTGTCCAGTTTGCTCCTCCGTGGACAAGTGTTGAACAAATGGTAGAACAAATTATTTTTTTCTTTTTCTCCCATTCAGTTGGGGCTATTATTTAACATGGGTTGTGGTTTTGCAGCTTTGGTGCTAAATCTTTCAAAAGTGTCTATTCTCACTCCTGCCCAAGAAGTCTCTAGTTAAGAGAAGGAGTGAAGGGCTGATGTTCTGCAACTTAGTGGTTTCCTCACTTTTCTCTCCTTTTTTGAGGCATTGTTTAGTAAGAAACAGTTCCCAAAAAATATGATGCCAATAAGGAAAAAATTAAGATTTTGATCCTCTCAGACCTAAATCACAACTAATTTATCTCCTGCATCTTCTGCAGAAATGTCTGGAAGAGTCATTACTGAGGAGTGGCTTTGCCTTGGTTGAGCGTTTCCCCTTCTGAAACGTCATTGTACCTGTCTGTGGAATAGTGGGGTCTAAAACACAAGAGTTTGCACTTTTTTTGTATGTATGTGTGATGGTGTTGCTGTTTTTTTTTCNGAGGGGAGGGAGTTATTTTTGTCCCCTATATATCCCTGCAATTCTGAGATAGCAAAGCTAATAAGATTTTCTCCTAACCTCTGTTTCCCTTTTACCTAAAATCTCTATGTACACTCCATACACCTTTTCAAGGTGTTTGGCTCTCTCATGGCTTCAAACTAACTGAAGTATGGCATCCTAGTGTAAACCAAATAATCTTTTCTAAGGTGCTGACTCTTCCTGATGGATTGACTGGACCTGTGCTGATAGAATCTTGTTTCTCACCTTCCTTGTTTCATGACTTTGTTGCATGTAGTACTCCACATTATATGTCAGCATCAAGTTATAGCAATGAATGCTTCTTAAAAACTTTCTTCAAGACCTTTTTCCCAGCTGTGAACAAGGGGTGTTCTTCTCACTCCAGACCCTCTTACTCCAGGAAGTTATGTTCCTCCATGCCTCTTCCAGACTTCGACTTGTAGGGCTCTTCAGTGTTACAAAATAATCTGCTCTTCCTTCTGTAGGTCAGAGGTAACTGCATCCACAGGTTAAAAAAAAAAAAAATCCTTCTACCTTCTAGCATTCTTCATGTTTTCCTTCTTTTACCAAACTGCTCCAGAAGGTAATTCAAGTTGTAATGAAGAAGTCCAAATCCTTGAGATGATCTGGGACTGGAAGTGCTTAGGTAAATACATGGCAGGGTGTGTGGGGGGGAAATCAGTGCCTTGAAACAGAATTTTGTGACTTGCTGTTGTGACCAACAAAGAAAATTTGTATGCCATTGACACATGACCGGTGGCTTCAGCTCCCAAGCGCTTCTTTAGATTCTTAGCTGAGTTGTGTTTCCAGTGCATCATGTTACCACCAGCTGGCAGCGAGACTATCAGTACTATATGTTTCCTTAATAGGATGTTTTGTTCTCAAAGTTTCTTCTGATAACAGCTAAAGCCTAAAAATGGTGGTCAGAATTTGACCCCCCAGATAAGTATAGTAGTGGTTAAAAAGTACATACATTTGCTAAAAATGATTCTTTCTACTTATCTTAAATATTTCCTTTATAAACAACAGGGAGAGAGGGGAGCTGGTAAATAATATGTGAGTACTAATCCTTGCTAGCTGTGCTGGGAGGTAGTGTTATAGAGGTTCCAGATGGTAAATGGGAAGTTGCTCAGAGGCATACAGTACAGTACGATAGGAAACAAAATGTAGGAAGACCAGGACCAGTGAACAGAACAGAGGACTTGTTCCTCCCAGAGCAGACCTCTTTCTGTCAGGTTCCATTTTGCTTTTTCTCTGGAAACAAGCATATGGCTACATGTTAAGGGAGCAAGCCTGTAAGATGGTGTTAACTCATGCTTCAGTGGATTAACAGTCAGTTATGCTTCTGAGTAAATTGGAATCACTGTATTGTAAATGCTTACTGTAGTACTTGCTTCACCTGACTTTGGAGGGGCATTGTTAAATCTGTAACCCAAATCACTGAAAAGAAACGGGTTGAAGATCCCGTATCTTACAAACAAAGCAATAATACAGATTTTCTGTGTCTGGTCTGAGCTGAACAATGCTTTAAACTTCACTGGTTTAAGAGCCCCGCCTGCCTAGTCTGACTAGCTGTGAATGCCCTTAGTAAATCAGATAAATCCCACACCCTAATGTTTGTTTACACATTAGGTAATGAAATGTTAGTTCTTAGAACTCTAAAAGGGAGAGAGGATTAAGAAACTTGCTAAATGTAAGCAAGAGCTCCCCGGTCTCAGAGGCATGAGCAGCCTGAATAATCATTAACAAAAATAAGAGAGTGTTTCATGTTTGTTCAAACAGCCTTAAAAATAGGTGACTCAGATCTGGGCCATCAGCACTAAAGGCATCCCTTAGGTCCTGTGTCTGTTTGCTAGGAATCTTGGTGCTGCTGCCATAACATGATGACTAAAAGGATAATTTCCTCAAGAGTCCTTTCACCTGGCAGCTTCTTGTCCTCTGCAATGCCAGGCACAGACGTGGCATCTTACCCTGATAAATTGGTTCTGGGAATTTTTTTCCTGAAGAAAAAAATGAAAATTCAATTCAGAATGTTATAATGCAGTGCAGTTGCATTATTTGATAGTCTTAAAGGTGTTCATACAAGGCAGAATATGTTGATGCCATTAGACAACATGATTGTGGCACTTTGTTTGAATTGTGGATATGCAAATGACATCCTTTTTAAGGAAAAGCCATGCTGAATGACAGAGGGAAAACAACTTATATTTGGCTCCACATGCATGCATTCTTCTTGGCCCATATCCATTTATAAGCACTCAAAGAATGGGAATTCTACAAGAACGTATTCTAACTTCTTTTGTCTTCTCTGGATGAGTTTCCCAGCTAAAAATCTGCTGTTGCAGTAGTTGGTGCAACTTGGAAATTCTAGGCAAGATGAGCTACTTAATGTGAAAAACTGTTTTCTATCTTCTATGCTCTCCTTTGATATATATCTTTTAATTGTTTTAATTAGGTCATGCACTTCAGTGCTAACACCCCTTGAGTTGCGTACAAATTAGATGAAGTTCTGCAGACCTGGCATCTGTGACCAGTACCTGGCTTGTGCACAGGCCCCTAGATTAATGGCGCTAGTTTGTCTCTTCCTCTTGGAAAGATCAATGGGGTGCCAAACAACAGCAAAAACTAAGTCACTATTTAATAAGAGAATGGAAGTATCTGTATCGGAGTGAAGGAGAGAGTCTTCACCACCTGTGCTCTAAATAATTTGCAAAGACTACTTCCCAATTCCTTGTGTTTCCTAGGGTGCCTTTACTCCACACTTGAGTATTTCACCTGAAATATATTACTTCCTGTTCTATTTCTGAAGATTACTTCAGAATCTGAAGAAGGGTAGATTTAGATCAGATACAAGGAGTAAATTCTTCACCATGAGAGTGGTGAGGCCCTGGCACAGGCTGCCCAGAGAAGCTGTGGATGCCCCATCCCTGGAGATGCTCAAGGCCAGGCTGGATGGGCCCTGGGCAGCCTGATCCAGTGGGTGGCAGCCAGCCCATGGCAAGGTGACCTTTAAGGTCTCTTCCAATACAAGCCATTCTATGCTTTTAAATTCTTCAGGGTGACCAACCCCTTAGCCCATATCAAGTCAGCTTGGGTTTTCTGAGCCCACATATGTTAGAGGCATAGAGAAAATAATCTACCATGATTTCTTTCTTCTCGGAACAACTTCATTTTCCATCTAAACTAAAACACTTCACTTCTCAACATCTGCCAAACATCCTCAAGTGTTTTGCAGTCTCTAAACATTGAAAGACATCTGGCAGTGTATTTTCTTCAGGTTCAACTCCTTTTGGAGTTCTCCATTTTTATGCCTCTGATATAATCATTTACACTATCATCTCAAAGTTCTGACAGACTGGTTTTGAATTCAGGTCTAGCTTCCTCTGCTGGGTACGTATATTCAAACTTAATTAGTTTTTTTTTTTTTTCCCCACTAATAGAGTGGTATTAATTTGAGTCTTCTGGAGCATGTATACAAGTGCTTGCATGTGAATATGATCATGATTATTTTGTATCCTGAAGACAAACAAGCTATCTGTAATATTCTCTCTTGTGCTTAATTTAGAAGTATAAATCAAACTAGTGTGTAATGTAAAGGAATCCACTTCTTAAATAATGTGTTCGTACAAACTAATAAAATCCTTACTACTGAGTTCTAAAAGATTGTTTTGTGAAATAGAAGTGCAGTAATATCTTTTGTTGCTCCTCTTTGTTCCCTCCCAGAAAGAGAACTGTTTGCTAGTGGCTTTAACTCTTCTTTCGGATGTAGATCAGTGGCATAACACCTTTCAGGTTCATCTTAGGTTTTGAGTACTGCCAGCAAGAAATTATCAGTGCGGGATTACATTTAGACAGTTTCCCTGAAGATGCTGGACTTTTGAATATGTATGACTGCCTGCCTCTACGCAGTCTCCCAGTAAAATGGCATCTAACTCACTTCGCTTAGGTGGAAAAACATTGCCTGTTCTATATGTATTAGAAACTATAAAATTCCGCCTATGCACAGTGATATGTAACCAGTCTGAAAGTAATAAATCCTTCATTTATAGACTAATTCAAATACTAACCTGATAGGCAAAGGTTCTCAAATACGTAGCACATGACAGTGTTATACTGTACTGTGTATGAAATTGCATTTAGTTTGGTCACTTTTGGTCACAAATTATTCTTGCACATTTTTATCATTCCAGCCCACCGTATGGTGTAGCCTTCACAAACTGGATCGTGTGACGGGAGTAAGCTGTAGCTAGCTAGGGAACGTAACTTCTAGCATGGAACTCTTCACTAGATTTCCTTCTGATTTATATAGTTGATTTTTTTTTTTTATTAGTGCTGAGTTGTTGAAGTATCTGATCAGGTTCATAACTTGGCATTCAGTGCAGCTTCATAAGCAAGTATACTGATAAGAATGAAGGCGCAGTGTGGCTGCAGAGAATCATAAAGTCGTAGAATGGCATGGGTTGGAAGGGCCCTTGAAGATCATCCAGCTCTAACCCCACTGCCATGGGCAGGGACACCTCCCACTAGACCAGGTTGCTCAGAGCCCATCCAGCCTGGCCTTGAATACCTCTAGGGATGGGGCACCCACAGCTTCTCTGGGCAGCCTCTGCCAGGGCCTCATCACCTTCTAACATCTAATCTAAAACTAGTTTTAAACCATTCATCCTTGTCCTATCACTATCAGACTCTGCAAGTAAGTCAGTTTCCCTCCTGTTTATAAGCTCCTGTTAAGTACTGGAAGGCCGCAATGAGGTCTCCCCAGAGCCTTCTCTTCTCCAAGCTGAACAGTCCCAACTCCCTCAGCCTTTCTCCATAGGAGGGGTGCTCCAGCCCTCTCAGTGTCTTTGTGGCCTCCTGGACCTGCTCCAACAACTCCAGGTCTTCCTTGTGCTGGGAGTCCCAAGCCTGGTTGCAGCACTGCAGGTGAGGCCTCATAAGGGCAGAGCAGAGGGGAACAGTCCCCTCTCTCTCCCTGCTGGCCACCTCTCTCTTGATGCAGCCCAGGGTACCGTTGGCCTTCCAGGCCGCAAGAGCGCACTGCCGGCTCATGTCAAGTCTTTTGTCCACCAGAACCCACACATCCTTCTCAGCAGGGCTGCTCTCAATGAGTTCTTCTCCCAGTCTGTACCCATACCTGGGATTGCCCTGATCCAAATGCAGTACTTTTCATTAGGTTCATGTAGGCCCACTTGTCCAGGTCCCTCTGGATGGCATCCCGTCCTTCAGGGGTATCAACTGCACCACTCAGCTTGGTGTCATCAGCAAACTTGCTGAGGGTGTACATGATCCCACTGTCCAGGTTGTTGATAAAGATGTTGAAGGGCACTGGTCCCAAGATGGACCCCTGGGGGCCACCACTTGTCACCAGCCTCCACACAGAGCTGTTGACCACAGCCCTCTGACCACCCAGCCAATTCCTTATACACTGAACAGTCCACCCCTCAAATCCCTATTTCTCCAGCTTAGAGATAAGGATATGGTGTGGGACCATGTCAAAGGCCTTACAGAAGACCAGGTAGATGGCATCAGTCAGTCTTCGCTTAATGGCTGATGCCATCACTCCTTCATGGAAGGCTGCCAGATCAGTAGGCACAATCTGCGCTTGGTGTGGCTGTGCTGGCTGTCTTGCATCACCTCATCAACATGCATGTACCTTACCACAGCTTCCAGGAGGATCTGTTCCATGATTGTTCCGTGATCTTTCCAGGCACAGAGTTGAAGCTCTCTGGCTTGTATTTCCCTGGCTGTTCCTTTCTATCCCTCCTAAAAATGGGAGTGATGTTTCCCTTTTTCCAGTCATCGGGGACTTTGCCAGACTGATATGACTTTTCATCTACATAGGTGAGCACCAGGTCCGGTAACCGTTCACACCTCTGGTTGGTCTATGCAATACCTGGACCACAAAGTTATCTACAGCAGATGACAGGAGTCTCCTGGATTGTTTGCAGATAGCTGTGTTGCTTTCCCAGTACACATCCGGGTGATTGAAATCCTCCGTCAGGATGAGACCCTGTGAGTGCGATGCTTCTTGCAGCTGAAGCAAGAAGGTCTCGTCAACAGGCTCCCCTTGATCAGGTGGCCTGTAGTAGACCCTGATCAGCAGATGTCCTTTACTGGTCTGGTCCCTTATTTCTACCCGTGAGCTCTCAACCTGTTGTTCATGGTTGTTTCTCAGATGCAGCATTTCACAATCTATCAGTCTCTTAAATGTAGAGGGTAACTCCCCCACCCTTCATTCCCTTCCTCCCTCTTCTAAAAGGCTTGCAGCCCTGAACTGCAGTGTTTCACTTGTGTGATTTGTCCCACCGTGTTTCTGTGATAGCAGTTAGGTCATTGTTTTCTGACTTCACCATGGTTTCCAGTTCCTCCTGCTTGTTTCCCATGCTGTGTGCATCGGTGCAGAGGTGCTTCAGCTGGGCTGTCAGCCATGTTAAGTTTTTAGAGGAGCCCTCCCTGAATCCTTTGGGATGATTCACATGCATTTCCCTCATGCCTCCAAAAGTGTCGGTGATCCCTGGTTCATCTCTGTCACTCAGAAGTACATCCCCTTCCCCTGCTGAATCTAGTTCAAAGCTCTGCTGATAAGCCCAGCCAGCTTGCTGCCTACAACAGTCTTGCCCCACCTGGTGTCAGCATGCCCTGTTTCTCAAAGGTGCATCTGAAGTTATAGCACCCAAAGCCCTGAGCGTGGCTGCAGCCAGTTGTTCACCTGATCCGTGAAAAAGGAGCAAGAAGGAGTGGGACCGCAGGATCTTAAGCCAATGTTGTTAACGAAGGCAACATGTTACAAAACCATAGTCTCACACTCAGAGCCTGAGAAATGACAGAACTGTTGGTCATTTCAGCCCATCTTGATTTTGTTAGCATTACCTAGAGCAAAACAGTCTTGTGACTTCCTGCATTGTAGTTTTAAAATGTGAAACCCATTGATCACATGGTAATCCTTTATCCAATTAAAAAAAAAAAAAAAAAGCAGCTTAGGAATCTAAAGAATTGCTTTTACTTACAAGGTGTTGAGTGGAAACAGAAATGTAAGGTTAAATGCTGTATTTATCCCTTATGTGCTCTATTTCATATTCTGAAGTGTAAATTAAAAGTGCTTACAAAAAATAAAAACTAAAAGACTTGGTCATGTAGGACATGTACCTTCCCATTCAGTACAGAAACAAAAAGTTGGCAGCTTTATCTTATTTACATTATCTACGTGTGTGTGTATGTAAAAGACAAAGTACTTCCCCCCCTCACTGAGACAAGAATTGATGAACAGACATCTTCCCGACTGCAGCTTCGAACTATGATTTAGTAAGAACTTCAGACAAGCTTTGTACCTCTTGCATCTCAACCATGAATGCCTGGAATAACTGTGTGAATATGCCGTACCATTCGTTGAGATACCAAAGCTGTGAGACACTAGTTTATCTTTCAAAAAATGACGTAAGTTATCACAGGCATTCTATACCAGCTGTGCAGTGTGGTGTCTGAACACTTCACGTATGTTTGACAGTTCCATTATCGCTTCTAGAACAGGCAGTTGACATCAGCAGATAAGGTGAAATTCACTGAATTACATCAGTTCATTTATGGTTGAAATATTTATGCTCTTAGGATAATTTCCATATGCATCCACTGACTGCTGTAGTGTGACATTTCATACAATGGAGAACCTCTAGTGTCATATTTGCATACGCTTATCTCATTTTAATTCCAACTCCAGGTAGTTCACCAAGATTATTTAAACGAATATAGCTATTTGTAATGATATAAAACATAACAAGAAGAAAAACAGCTGAGAATCAAATTTGAACAGAAGCATCACTATCAAATATAAAAAGGGAATATGTGTGCAGAATCTGTAATGCCTTACTGTAGAGCAGAAGAGCCACCTATGCCTTTTTGAATACCCCAAGAGTAAGTGATTCTGGGAAGAAACCAAAGCATGGTAATCTCATAATGTGTTATTTCTCAATACATGATTGCTGCGAATGGAGGGGAGAAAAAAGATCAGTGATACTTCTTACCAGTTCAGCGTAGCAGAACTTCACAGAGTTTAAAGGTAAAAATCAGCTTCTCAAAATTCCTATATAATTAAATGATGAGTGAGTGAGCTCATCAGAGGTGGAAAAAATTAAAAATTCTGAATATGTATAGACATATGTTAGTATATAATTTAGTGTACAATAGTTTATTCCTCAGTTTATGAAGACATGCTAGTATCTTCTGTAAAAACTATTCTTAAATGGTTGGTGAATAAGAGACGTGTTTCACCTTCAGTATGTTCTACTTTTAACCATCTGCTACAGTTTGAAGTAGGTGCAAGAAAAGTATGGCTGTAGAAGATGAATATTACGTAAAGAGTCGAAGGTAGTGGGATTTCTCAGCTCAACTCTGGATTCGGTGTTGTGAGGAGGGGAGCACCCCTCCGGTGAGGCTGGAGAGTGGAATGACATCAGCCGTTCTCTGTTAATATTATGTACTGCCATGAAGATTTATTTTCTCAAATATTTTTATTTTTCAAATATTCCCTCAATTTCCTTAGAACTATAACAGGAAACCCATACACGTATAATGTAACGGCTGGTATTTCACATCAGCCTCTGTACTATACTTGATTTCAACCTTTAGCTCCTCTGTATTATGTTTGCCTTTTTGTAATACAATTGCAGATAAACTAATTAAAAATAGGGTGCAAGTTGAACAACATCCTCCTAGAATTTTATATCCTTATAACATGGAGCTACTTGCTTCCAGAGAGCACTGCAGTGATCCTCGCGGTGTAAGCCGCGTGCCTGTGTGCACAGCTCCTTCGTGACTAGAAGGGACGGGTGCTGTTAGCATGGGAGGCAGCGTCAGCCAGCTGTGCAGGGGACAGACAGCTTGTGCTGAAGGAAACTGCAGAAAGTCTTTTTGTACTCTGAGAAATTTTAAACCACAAAACTAAATAAATACTGAAATGTATAAAAACCCTGTCAAGTGCTGCGTAGAACTTGTGAACAAAAAGAGAAGGCTGAGTAAACCTGAGGTAGATGCTTGAACAAGAGGCCCCTTTCTGTAACTGTACGGAACAAATTTTGGGTCTCCTCCCCAGATGCCTGGTCTAAATTTAATAGTTTTGATTGTATATTGAAATATTCTTATATTTGCCATCTAGACAGCTGATACATTAGAACTGTTGTACAAAGTTCCTTAATTTTGGTAAAGCTTGTTTTTAATTGTAATTATTTTGAGATCATAAATACATAGAGTATTAAAGAAATCTCTGATGTTGAAGAACTATTTTCATCAGCTTGTTTAAAAAAAAAAAAAAAACACAAACTGTAGTCAACCAGAAAACAAACAAATCAGGGATTCAAATGATGGTATTCATTACATTTAAATTACCCTACAGGTAATTAATTTTCACTTTTTAGAACAGATACCATACACTTTCTTAACTTCAACATTGAGAAAGATGAGCATAATCCGGTCCATCATGTTGATGTTTATTCATTTAATAAACCAGACAAACAACACAGCATGAAATGATACGTCTTCTGTATGTTAAAACTTAGTATAAATGCATTTATTTATTGTTTTCTAGGATTAAGGAAGAAAATAGCACTTCTCTACAGCAGCTAAATTTACACCTACCGATCTTTTACTGAGAGCTGTCAAAGCCTTTTGGTCATTATGCAAAACAGTATTCCAATTTTAGATGGACTGCTGTCATAGTGCAGCACTGAGGTCTACAAATATAATGTAAGCATGTTGGTAAATGTTACAAAAATGACAAAATTTAACATAGAGGAAGGTAAAATAGAAATACCTATCAGTCTGAAATTCCTGACTCTAAGACCTTCTGTACTTTTCCTGCTACCACTGTCACAAAACAGAAATTGATGCTGATGTCACATTGTTTTGGGGTGTCTTTGTTCTCAAATCACACTTCTCATCTCACCAGCAAATTAAGGTAGGTAGTTTTGAGGGAAAGCAATCTATTGTATTGGTAAAACATCAAAAGCTGATGAGTCCAAGAGTTTCAGGCCAAAATTCTTCCTTAATGCATCCTGTTTGTGTCCATTCTGCATGTTCTGCACTTCAGCCTGTAGTGGGGTTAGAAATGCAAAGGTCAATTAAGGATAAGTTTAAACTTGAGTATTCTTTCTTTACAGTTCAGGATCTGTTCTGTACTTTGCTCTTCATTATGTGTTGTTTTTCTTTCATCAGTGGAAGTGGAGAGCCATATTTAATTGCCTTATTTTTTGCTTAGCTGCTAGGTATTTCATTTTCATTTAGTGTTTTAGGTCAAAGCCAATGTATGATAGTGTGTTATTTATTTTTTTTGTCATTGCCTCATCTGTCTGCTAGTTGCATAAACTAAATTATTCAGTATTTGTTGAAAACTCTGTGGACGTTTCATAGGCAATTTATTTTAGGATTACTTTAGGATTACTATTTCCAGCTAGGGAATGCTTAAGCTTTAAACTTAGCGTGAAAAGCAATATGGGATTTTCACATCTGGTTCTGATGTAATTTCTGAAGTACAAATGAATACAATGATACCCTTTAGTTCATGCCAGCATCCTTCATCCTTTAAATATATATATATATATATATTTTTTTTTTCTTCTTAAAGTCAAATTCTTCCTAGCAGCTGTCTGCCACTGCATTACCCATTTGCCATACAGAATTTCCTGTCCCAGAGAAGCCGTGAAGCCCGGTGCCTTGCAGGTGGGGCAGTTCGGTAGTCCTGCTGGGGAGTCAGACCTGCAAACAGTTGGGCTGGAAACTGCTGCTAACAGCTGCAGCTGGCAGTACTTCATCCAGCAGCTAGGAGCTGTCGGAGGACTGGGATGGTGGTGTTATTATTAAAAAGGTGATGAGATAATTTTTTTTTTTTTTTTAGCTTGTGTTGTTGACTTAGATTTTAAAAATTACCACATGAATCAAGTATCTTCTTTTAATTTTACATCCTATTTCCTGAAGCTTTATTTTCTAGGAGTAATATGTGGTAGAGAACAGGTTTTGTCTGCTGGATCTTACATAACAGAACAAAATTTTAATATTTTGTTTTATATGTGGAAGGATATTTAAATTCAAAACAGTTTCCCAGTGCCTTTTTTTTTTTTTTTTTAAACTAACTTACAGCATGTGGATTTATGATTTAACTGTAGAACTAGATTGGCATCATGGTACAGCACAGAGCCATAGTGTGTAAGCACTGAGGTGTTTCCCAGTGGGTGACTCCGGTTGCGGGCAGGGGGAAGCGCTTTTTGACGTCTTTAAGGCTGCTCTGTGACGACCTGAGGCAGCATCTGGAGCTGTTACTGAGACAAATGAAACTCTGCATTTCCCATCCCTGGCGTACAGCATCGATTTAATCAAGCCATTGAGACACGAACTAGCTTACCTAATGAGACATGCTCACATTAGTTCTAGCCTTTGCCTGTCGTGAGCGTGCTTGAGCGGGTGACTGAGTGGTCGCTTGCATCCAAGCAAGAGTTAAGCTAGTTCACGTGTCCGCGCCTAGCTAGCGGACCGAGTTTCCGAAAACCTCGGAGAACTGCCTGTAAACGCTGTGCGGGAGGGCACCGGTGCCCTCGGCTCCTCACGTCTCGGGAGGCGCCTGCGTCTCAGACCCCTTGGCTCGCAGCGTGCGCTCGGCCGAGCGCCGCGGGGAGGCTCCGAGCGGGGCGGGCAGGTGCCGCCGGGGGA
>VXAV01006945.1:174358-213037 GCA_013399715.1 Alectura lathami | reverse complement strand
GGGCGGGCGGCAGGGGGCTGCCGCGGCCCTGAGAGCGAAACTGGAACTGGGGCCGAGCCCGGCCCGGGCTGGCGGAGCGCTGCGGTCAGCGCGGCGTGTCGCGGCTGCCGGTGCCGAGTTCCCGCACTGGGCAGTTCCCGTGGTAGCCGGCGGTGCGTGTCGTTCTCCGTGTGCCCTTTAAATGCCGTTATTTCCTTAGCGTGGGCAGTTTTCCCCACTAGTGCGTTAAGCACAGCAGGCAGGAGAGAGCTGTAGGACTGCCGCTGTGTAAAGGGGTCTTGGGTTTGTGGAAGGGCGAAGGTGGCCGTCTCGTGCTCCTTCAGTTGTGCCTGCTGCCAGGCTGCTGTGCTTCAGAGGTGACAGGCTGTGAGGTTCCTTGTTGCTCCTGGATGTGTCAGACTTGGAGTTGCTTCTCTAAACTTAAAACGTGTGTGCCTTTTGCAGGTGTCGGCTTTTAGTGGTACTGTTGGGCCAAGTTAACCGATTTTGTGAATTTTTATCAAATGCCACGAGGGCTGAATGGTTTCTAGCGAGTAGTATCTGCGTGTTGCTGTCTCCATTCAGTAACTGATGAATTTTTTTTTTTTTTTTTTTTGCTTTTAGTGTGATTCATGGAACGCTGCAAAGTCATGTGCAAGTCATAAATAGCTTTGAGCATCCACTGAAATGCGTGTTGTGAAGTGGTTTTTGGTTCAGGGTTTTTTTTTTTTATCACAGTAACCGTTCAGTAGTAGTATTTAGGCAGTAGGTGCTCTGCTTAGATGGCTTGGGTTCTTTTGACACAGTAGCTGTGTTCTGAATCAATGTCTGTGGATTCTGACCTGAGAGTGCACTCAGTTTCCACCTGCAGCAGAATTAAGCTTTGTTTGTTACAGTAACTTAGTTGCTGAGTGTATTTCTCAGTGAAAGTGAGCAGGTATCCATGCAAGCATTTATTTATGTGGAAGTGTTAGATAACTGTTTGTTGCTCTGCAGTTTACTCTGCAGTTGCAGATCTTTGGGATAGAAAATTATGTGGGGTGTCTGTTTAGCTCCCATAAACCCACAGATGTGTATGCCAGCCGAGGAGGAGCAGTCATGAGATGAGCAAGGGAAAATCATTAAACAGTAATTACAGGACTTTGTTTCTGTGGTTAATGCGATGCTTTTGTTTGCAAAACCAAGCTTGGAGGGTTAAACCTAGAGCTGTAGGTGCAAGTAAACACTTTCCGTGGTTAGTTTGCTCATGCCTTTGTGCTAAATACATGTGCATGCACATACATGCACAGACACACCCCCGAGAGAAATCTGATTGCCATTGGTAAACACAGGTGTCTCCCCCAGTCCTTTCAGTGGCTTCGTCCATAAACCATTTGATTTCAAACTCTTTCCACTTCAGTAAGTTTGCAGAACCAAGAATTCCCTTCCTTGTCCCTTGTCACTCCTGTAAGCCTTCTGCTCAGTGTTGTATTTGTTGGTGCTGACAACAAAGAGGCAGGGTGCTTGGCTGCAGTTACGGCAAGCGTTACAGGTTGAGTACCTACCCTACTACTTTGTCTCTCCTAAAGTTCATGCAGTGCAGGGTTTTGGAAAGTTGGGAGTTGTTCGTATAATGTAGCAGCAGAAGACTTCGTCAAGGTTTAATACTTAATGAGAAAAATAGATATTATCCGTTTCTCTCCAGACAGATGGCAAAGCATCCTCAAGAACCTGGGGGGCGGCTTCAACTAGTGTAAAGAGGCATTTATAATGCATTTTATAAATAGAATTCTGATATTGCCTGGAGTTTTGCATAAATGTGACTTTAAATGAACACACACTTGGATTTAAGAGCTCTTCTCATGACAGAATAACTTTCCCTAGGGAAAAATGCAATCAGATTTAATAATCAAGCATCAAGTTGCAGGGTATTTAAATGATTAATTAGTGTTTTGATGCACAAAAATGAATCTGTTTTGCTTCCCTTTCATCTTACCTTTCTCCCATCCTGTTCCTACAAAGAACAAATTTGGAAAATAGTACATCTTCATTATTACGACTTGAGATGAGTTTTATAAGGGTTTTCTGAAGGCAAAAAAAACTTGTAAGTTCTGAAATATGTATAGTAACTGTTTAAAAAGCAGTGGCTAAGGACCTTCAAGTGATGATGCTGTTATCAGTTGAAGTATACCTTTCTGCTTGGTAAGTCAGAAGTGCGGGCTGTGGTTTTGTTCCCAGGTAGCAGACTGAAGAGTGAAAGGCTCCTTGGCAAACAGGCGGTGGCACTTGGGCTGTGGGCTGATGCTGGCGGTTGGTTTAGAGCCCAGGTTCCTGGGGTAAACATGTTGTGGCCGTTGCCAAGTCTGCTGCTAAATCCAAGTGACTGAAAACGATCAGCAGGTGTGTGCGTCTTGTGATGATAACGTAAGCCTTCACGATGTGAGGATGTTCTGGAGCAGTGTTAAACATCCGCTGCACTATGCCACAGTCTTGGTCTTGAGCAGAATGCATCCTCGGTGCTGAAACTCTGACAGCCAGGGAGCGGGTCTCTGTTAATGCTGCAGTAAAGCAGATCCATGTTCACTTCAATTCATAACAAACTGCCGAGTAAGGACATAGGCGGTGTCAGGTCTGTTGATCTTCTAGAAGGAATTTTGCTTTGAAGATGTTAATTGGTGTGGCCTGTGTTTTTTGTTTTGTTAACTGGAAATTCAGATTGGAACATTAGGGAGGCAGCTGGAAAAGCAAAGCAGCGATAATTTTTCTCAAGTGGCTTCAGTTATTTGAGACGAGCAACTTCACTGAGGAAGTAAGAGACTGAAGATTTTTTGCGTGTTCACAGGCTTATGTTTTACAAAGGAAGCATGCATAGCTTCACAAGCTTTACTTCTGAATAAGTGCTGTAGTGTACGTAATAGAAATGAATGATCAGAATAGGAAAACAGGGCTATTTTATTGACATTCCTGCAGTTGATAACTGTCCATACCCAGTGTAAAACCTGGGTTTTTTTGTTTGTTTATTTTCCTGGAGTGGTTTTGCTATCCTGGTACAGCTGCTGATATTACTGTGGCTGTAACACGGGTCTGAATGTTATTCCCGTTTGGCCCCATGTGCACTGAAGTTTGTACAAGCCAGATGCAAATTTTCCGTCGGGTGAGCCTTGCTTCCTGGTGTCTCTGTCCTTGGTGTTGAGGCAGGGGAGGGGGCATCATGTGAAATGGGACAGGTCCTGTGCCTCCCATAATTTTCTCTTTTGACTGAGCTCATGGTCCAGGAGTTTCTCTCTGTCCTCTTCTTAACTCAGGAGCAGCAGCTTCCTTGTGCTGTGAGATCTCTTCCTTTAGTTAGTAACTCCTCCTGCTATCAGCAACCCTGTAAGTTGTACAGCTGCTTATTCAGCTCTTACTGTTCTCCTTTGCAGATGTGTTACGATGTCACCAACAGGTTGCACAGAAAGTGGGATTTAGTCTGGAAGTGCAGTTGTCAGCTGGATGTTCTATCCTATTTTATCTGGTGTTTGAGTCGACTGTTGACATAGTTGCTGTTCTCTTCCCTGCCCCCGGCTTGGGAGATGTTTAGAAGCAGCTTACTTGGTTAAAATGTCCTTACTAGACATCCTCAATCATTTTTTCCTGTTACTAACTTGACAGTCCAATCCAGTATTTCCAAAATGCTACACATGAGCTGACAGAGGTGACCTGATGTTCATTTGGATGCTTTGGAACGTTTTGGATTAATCTCTAGCAGGGCATCTCCAATTCAGCAGAGCACTGAGTTGATTTCATGCTTACCAGTTTGGTCAGGCTCAAGAATCACCTCCCTTCCATAAAACTTCTCCAAGCAGCACAGACAGAGAATGTGTGGTCCTCCTCCCACATCCGGGCTGGAGGCGCTGGGCAGCTAGCATACCCACTGTCTTGCTGCTGAAACAGCCGTTTTCCACCTTTTTGAGGGAAAAAGCTGGTGTGGAATGTACTAGGTGTGGCCTGTAATCACCATCTCAGCTGTGAGGAATGTAAAGATCAGTGCATCTGGTGTCCAGCTGAGGTGTAGTGAGACTGTGGGAGAGGCTCTGGATTGCCTGCTTGGGTTTCACTAAAGACCTTGTTGCCTTTTTGGTCAGGGCATTCCTACTTACAGCTGTGTACATGGCATTTAATGCTCTTAATTGCTCTTGAAGTAAAACGATCACTGCCTTGCAGAAGTGTGATTTGACGATAAAAGGTACTTTGGGATCGTGTGGGGGCAGTCAGAACGGAATGAGTGTAAGATCGTGACAGGTGCTTCAGCTGAATCATTAGTTCCAAGTCTTTTTTTTTTTCCTCTTTGTAGCAAAACTAAGTATATTCAGCTAGGAACAAGAAGCATAGAAACAGGGATGGGATGTGGCAGTACCGTGGAAACGGACAGTTCTGGTTAAAAGCTCAGGAATCACCACTGATGGGCCATTGTTATGCCACGGAGAGGTCGGGCACTGACTGGAAGTTGTGAGCAGGGGATTGTCATGAGAATGAGTCGTTGTCAGACAGGAGAAGGTGCATGTCCCCTGCTTTAGAGCAGTATGGGAAGTGGGTGATGTTTTGAAAATATTTGGAGTCTTTTGTGCGGGTCAGAAGCTTCACTAGGAGGTCCATCAGGGGGTTATTGTTCGAACCACGGAAGGTGTGAATTAGCAAACCAATGCTAGAAGAATTTCAAGGTAGGGCCCTTGTGTTCCAAGAGAAAGCTGTCCTTCTCCCAACCTGTTCATCTCTTACCTTTAAAGTTGTGTATGTAAGCAATTTAGCTCCTCCTAAAGACTCTTCTACAAGTGTAGACCAGCCTCAAGTAATTAGTTTGACAGTTGCATGCTGAAATTATTTTTTCTCGATTCCCTAATAATTGTAACAGCAGTGGTTTATGTATAGCAGAGTAACCTACTTTGAGACCAGTTGTTCATGTTTAGACTTAAAATAGACCAGACATATTTAGAACATTTTTATTTATGAGGATGGTTGACCATTGGAAGAGGTTAAAAATGTCTCTCAATTTATTTACATTGGGACTGAAAAATAATCCACAAATGTAACATTATTAGCAGCATCCTTAACAGCTAAGAAGGAGCGGAACGGGTGGCGTTTTGGAGCTTACTTCAGAGCATACCTCACGTCATTTTAAGGCTAGGCTTGTAGTGGAAGGTTTTACCTCCTGGAAGTTTTCATATCCTCTCTTGGGGAGGAGGCCCATCAGGTTATCTCCGTGGTTGTTTTTCTGATGTATCACGTAATGGATTTCAGCAAAGGAACATGTATTAATTGTAACCAGTAAAATACTCCCAAAGTTAATATTGGGAGGGACAGCAGCTCAGTAGCTTCAGTGTCTGAGGAACAGAGTGACGTGCCTATGTGTTTCTTTTGATTTTTAATAGCCAAAATCTTGTATTTTATTCCAGTAGAACTTAAACTGCTCACAGGAACCTACCTAACACTTGATTTCAGGTAGAAAAGCGTGGTATGCCAAGCCCTTAAACGTGGCTGTGTTTCTGGAGTGTACGTACCCTTTGCTTGTTGCTGCCTGCACAGCTGTGTTGTGATTACACAGTCATGCTCCTCAGCAGTGCATCTGCATTCTTTCCATTATCAGTTAGCAGAGCATTCATGGTGAGCTTTGAGTACCTGTAGGTTAATGTATTCCACCTCCCCTGAGACTGTTCTTTAAGAGAAGAAACTAGCTGTAACACCCAGGAGTGTGTCGAGTGACTAGTTCATCAGAGTAAAACCCTGCTGGTCGTGTCTGTATGTATCCCCTTCTCTGTGTTTCGCAGCTGTGTTGTGTTTGAGGACTAACCCAGCTCTGGGAGGGTCTCTCTGAAGCAAACACGTGACAGTGAATTGCATGGGTTGGGGATGGAATGAATGTTTGGAGACCTGCTGGTCTGTCTGTCTCTTCAAGCACAGGTACTTCCAGGGAGAGAGGAAGCTATCCTCTTAAGGTTTAAGTACCACTCTGAAAGGTGTGTTTCCTTTAGGTTTAATCAGAAGCTAAGAAATTCATGGTTTGTTTTTTTGTTTTGTTTTTAATTGAAATGGAAGCTTTCAAGAGGGCGTTGGGATTGCATGCCAGCATCCAGAGTGCCTGTGCCTCTTGGTACAAAGTCGGCAGCGTTCAGCTACGAGGCTCAGATTGGTACGATGCCGTGTAGCTGGTCCGCGTACGGTTAGTGAGTGAGTGGCTGTTTCATCCCACTTCTGTGCCTTTGTACCAATACCATGGCTTGGAGGTTGCTCCTTCCTGAATGTACGTAGAAATCAGAGATCTTGTAGCCTGCCTGGAGGACTGGGCAAACTTGCCTTTAAGGAGGGAGACCTGGAGTAAAGACTGCCCTGTGCATGCGGGTAGTGCTGCTGAGCGTGGTCTGCCTGAACTGGAAGGGTTGTGGTCAAAGCACAGACCTGCAGGAGGGTGTTAGTGTGGAGAGCCTAATTCCACCTAGGCTTCTGTTTGCAGATGTTCGCTTTTCAAAACTGGAAAAATACATTTTTATTATGAGAATTTTGTGAGGAAAGGTATTGATGGGCGATTAAAGATGCAGAACCCCTTTTGGAAGGGAAAGAAGGGTTCAAGTCACATTGTCAAATAACTGACGTGCAGTGGGCCTTTCCCCAGATGAGCTTCAGGGTGTGCGTAGGGAAACACTTGATGTCACTTGATTTGTTTTCATTCTTCTGTCTGTATTATTATCATCCCCTGTATTAGTCTGTCTGCACAGTACTTGCCATCTTTTTTTCAGGCATTTCCTCAAATTCAGTTACTTGAAATGTCTCGTCTCATTCTCTTGTGCTTCTAAGTTCTATAATTCCGTTCTCCTTCCTAAGTTTCTTCATAACATGGGTGCTAAAGTCACACTCCTAGTTTACTCTTTGTTTTCTCTTAAGTGCAGTTTTTAATTGTGTAGTGGACAGACACAATTCCCCCCCACGCCTCTCCCCATTCCCTGTTAGCACGTCAGCAGGATGCACCCTGCGTGCCTTGCTGATACTCGATCTTTCTCATTTCTTAAAGTACAAGATGTGGAAAATTTTGAGAGAAAATGGGAACAGACTGCAGGGAGATTGTACAGTGTTGTAATTTAATATAGACTATTTATAATACTGTAACCTAGGATAGCTCAGAAAATACCTGGATTTGAAGCCACACAGTGGTTTTATTGGGAAGTTGAGGAGTTAACGGTATGGGATAGGTAAGAGCCAACGTGAGTTTCAGCACTGCAGAACTTTGTCTTTTATGTAGTTACCGGACACTTTTAGGTGGATTATTCCTATGAAACTGCTAAAGCCTATGTGTGCTTTGGATAAGTTTATGCACAGTTTTTTCTACATTTTTTAATTTTCTTATTTCCTTCTATATGTTCACTGTCAAAAGTGGTGGCCCTGTTTGCCCTACCTTCCTGTTTACCTTCTGTTTTGTTAGGAAGCTGCGTTTAGTACTAGTGCACTAGCTCTGCTGGTGATGGGGATGCAGTAGTGACAAAGTAGCGGCCAAGCTGAGGTGGCAGGATGGAAGCATTCAGCATCCCTAGTCCGTCTTGGGCAGCTGGTGCATTTCGTCAAGTTAAAACTTAACAGACTTCATGACGGCAGACAAGGCTTCGGCTGTTTGCATGTGAGGGGAAAGAACTTCGGCTTCCAAACCTGTAGTGAAACAGCTCTTTTTTCTTTGGTCAAGTAGTGTACGGCTTGTTCAGTTAGGAAAAAGTGTCTTTGTACGGGAAATTAGTGTAAAAGCTTTCATCAGAGCTGTAGGGTAGAAGTGATCACCAGAACTTCCTTGTGCATGTCTGCTCCATCTGCTCACCTCTGCAGAGGTGTTGTCTGTGGGGAGCCTTGTCCTGGGAAGATGTCTGGAGCTGCCCTTAATGGCAGCTACACGGTAAAACAGTCTTGGGTTGAAGCAGAAGGTGGTGAGTTTTTGGGTGGACCTGAAGGTTTTGTTGAAGGAAGCTGTTGCATAATTCTGTGTTAACTCCTAGAGCTGCCCTGGTTTTCCGTGGCATCTATATTCTCATTGCGGAAAGACCTTGAGCTGGTAAATGGTAATTTTAAAATCTTGTCTTCATTTGGAAGCACTGTTCAACTTTTAGGTAGTTGAAGTCTGAGCTGTAGAAACAAATGGGTCCAAGAAATACAGGCAGACCGTTGGCTTTGAAAAGATCTGGAGAAGCTGCTGAGCAGAGAGAGACTGAAGTGCTTGTGATCAGCTTACGTTACTGAGCAAAGTGAACCACAGACTGACCAGCTGTAACTGAAGGGTACACTGCGCGGTCAGTCCAGCGGGAGGACAAGCTTTCTTTTGTATGGCAGGTGATACGAAATTCCCAAGCCGTCTGGAAATGATAGGAAAAACACTCATGGGTGTTCCTGCCTTTTATTTTGGCTTGTGTTTAAACTGTACTTTCTCTGCTATAATTTTCTGGAGGGAAAAAACAGTGTTTTCCAAGTTAGTCTTCTCACGAGTCCCATCATCCTGTCTCTCAGCAGTCTGAGTGTGGCCTCTTACTTGACCTGTGCTCAAGAGGACTCCGTATAAAAGCACTTTTTTAAATTAAAAAAGGGGGAAGATTTAGCACTAGAAGTTGCCAGGTCTGGAGACGATCTCTTTCCCAAGAATGCTTTGCACTGTGGCCAGGAGTGTCTGTGTAGTTCATTCCTGTGCTGATAATGAACGGTATCCTGTCCTTGTGGTTTCTCCTGCCATTAACAGTGTGTGTGCAAGGCTGCAGTGTCGCTGCTCTTCAGATGGTCATGGTAGCTGGGAAGTACACTCTGGGCTGTTTCAGTACTTTGTTTTTTCACATTTATAAATCAGCTGTTCAAATCACCTGAGAAAGCTAGACAGCTCTTGTTGCTGCGTGTCTCAAGGAAGGCAGACCACCGCTTCAGCGGAGGGCACTGGGGCCTGAGGGCTAGCGTCTGGCAGCGGTATTGCTTCCAGGGAGGGAGGGAGCTTTACTGTACTTTGGCTTACTGTTCCTGAGCTGTCTGCACCAGGTTACATACCTGTCGTTACTCTGAGTAGATGGAAGAAACAGGAGCACGTCGTCTTGTGGATAGCTGGTGGTTCTTCACAGGGTCATTCTGTTTAACTCATCAACATGGAGAAGAAAATACCTACGGAAGGAAAGTCCACGCAGTACCATGATGTGAAAGCCTCAGGCAGGTAGTTACTGGGACCAACGTGCTGTCAGAAGTACCCAAAGATGCAAATGCAAAAGGATTGAAAAACCTTCTGGGTGGCTTCAAGCTGTTAGTACAAAGTATTCTGAAGCATTAGTCTCGAAAGACTTGTCTTCCCATATTTCAGTGATGTCTTGCTGATTTTTGTGACAGCAAACTTGCGGGTAGTTAGTCATTTCTGTTAGAATGTCTTGTTAACACGGTTTCACCTTTGTGCCTATGTTGTGGGGTTTTTTCCACCTTCAATTATAAATTGATCAGTTATTGTTTAGTGCTTTATTTTCAGCATAATGAAAAACGTGGGAATTGTATGGAATGCTAGTTCAATGTGGTAAGCGGTAGTTCAGAGGCACCTCAGGTTCATGGCTCTCCCTCCCTTTAGGTACTATTTTATTTCATTTCCCCCCCCACCTCTAGGGGTTACTCATTAAGAAGCAGTAGCAGTCTGCAGCTACATGTTTGGTGGAGGAACAGGTGGCTCTGAGTTGTGCTCTCTACCTGTGGTACAGTTTGTTCTGGGCGGGCTGTGACTGTTCTGCCTCTGGGAGATGGAGGATATTTTTGTTCCATGAGAGATGGAGTGTACTTAATTTGTGAGTGTACTTAATCTGTTGGTACAGTCTGGTACTAATACAACAGACATAAGGAGTGAAGACCTAAAGAACAGCAGTAAAATGTGGTGTGGGTTTTTTTGTTTGTTTGCTTTGTTTTTATTTCTTTAACAGATTACAGTCATAAGCTGACCTGAATGCTGGATAAGTGAAAGGTGTTAAAACACCGCCTACTTTTTCAAAAGGCAGCAAAAACCTGTCTGGGCTGAAAAGGGCAGCGTGGCTCGAATTTACTGGTGCTGTCTCCTTGCAACACACATCCAGCAGTCATCGTGTTTTGTCCTGGTCAGATACTTAACTCACTGTGTACACAGAGAACAACCGTGACTGTTACAGTGCATGGAGCTTGTGAGAGCTAGGGAGGTGCTTGGCCTTGCAGCAAGGCTTTGCTATCTGTGCTCTGTCCTTCCTGCTGCCCTCCCCACCTCCGTATGACTTCACAGCCTTTACCTATCTCAGTTGCTGAGTGTTTACATCAGACTTAAAAACAAGTTTGATCATAATTGCACATAAAAGGTCATGAATTTGGAATGCCAGTTTGTAAAAGGCAATCTAAATAAACCTGGAGATTACGAGACACTAAGAATAGCTGACCTATAAAGAATAATGATTTGGCATCTGACTCACACTGCATGGAGCACTTTGTCTTCAAAAATACACTTTTAGTGGTCAGGAAGCATGAAGGCTTGTGTTCTGTCTGAGCCTTTCTGCCTGATGCAGGCTTGTGCGGCAGGCAGCATCGCTGTGCGTTCAGATGTAGCTGTGTTCATCCTAAGCCAAGAAGGCGTCTCAGGCTGTAGATCTGCAAACCGAAGACTGACATCTGCAGCAGGAAGTACACAGATAAGCTCATCACAAGGGTGTAATCTTTGGAAAGTCTATTTTAAGTACAATTCAGTGCTGCACCTGCCATTGTCACTACGGAAGAAGCACTTTTCCACCTTTGTGGCATCAGCCCTGAAGTTCTGGTCTGGTCTGTGAATACAGCAGCTGATAGCAGTGCAGGAGAAAAGTAGTGGTGGGTTTTACTTGCATTTTCATTGTCATATGTTGACAAAATAGAGCTGATGAGGGCAATTGTGCGCTAACAGCTGGCTTCCTTAATGCATGCTTAGTGCAGTGTAGCTCTGAGCATGTGTGTGCTGGCATTTTTGCGTCTTAGGGGATTTACTTACGTTTCCAAATACCTTAGCAGCTATCTGGATACCTTTGCTATCTCCATACATGAAGAACCTTCTTCTCCTAGTTACAAGCTGTACAGTGCATTTTTTTCTTGTAACAGAAGTTGTGAGCTGGGAACTTTGCTGTCAGTGTCGCTGGCAGTTACCACAGGGCTGTGGCTGGGGGCACACTCCGTGGCGGTTGGCGTAGTTGTGCAGCCCGTGGTTCTGCTCGTTGCTGTATGACAGCTTCTTTCCATCGTTGTGTGAGGTCTTAAACTGAGGAAGAAAGAACTTTAAAAGTGGGTGCTGTGGAATCTGCGGAGCGTGCAGGTGTAGCTGGCTGCAGTTCAGTCGTTGGTAGGGTTCACCTCGCTCTTTCTGTGCAGTCTGTCTTTCTCCCTTGTAGGACTGAGCTGGATAGTGCTACAGGTTTGTTTGGTGATTTTTGCAGTCAGCAGTGAGCTTGGTGTGCAAGCACATGCTCTGGAAGCTTCTTTGGTTTGACCTTTTTTAATTGGGCTGCTGTATGCAGGCTTTTTAATATGGAACATGTCTGTGACACTTCTTAGGTGCTCAGCTTTTAGGCTGTTAAAGCAAACTCTTCTGCTCGATTTTCTGACAGGAGATGCTGAGCCTTAGCTGTCAAACAAACCCATTCACGCAGAGGTTGATGCTCTGTTTTCTTGGTGATGGTTTTGATGCTTTGCTGTCCCCACATAGCTTGAATACTGTCACATACTGAGCATAAATATCAATCAAATTCCATTTCTACTGAAATGTGAATGACTTCTTGAGGTAATGAAACTACAGAAGAGGTATTTAGACCTGATGATGTAAACATGAGGCAGTCCTAAGGAGAAGATAGAGCTGCTGTAGTTCTGTGTTACAGATCGCTATGTAAACCCATGGTTCAGTCGCCGTTTTTATTTTGTTGTCAGGCCTCTTTACCTTAGAGTTGCATAGTGCACACTACTGAGAGTTCATGGAAGAGATACTTCAATACTAGGCATAAAGGCTGGAATAAAGCTCCCAGCTGCTGGTACCTGTGCCTCAGGAGTGCGCAGCTGTGGTGCTTGCCCTGTTCTTGCAGCCTTCAGGAGGGATGCCCCTGGGCTGCTTGTGAGGCAGCATGGTAGGCAATGCGTGATTCTGACAAATGCAGTCTTGTCTTGCAGTTGGTTACCAAAGCTGTGTCTGTGTTCCTTAAAGAGCTTGGTTACTGGTGGTGCCTAGGGTTTCGACTAGCTCAGTCAACCAGAGGTTATGCGTTTGTTCTTTAACGTCCTTGGCCATAGTGCACAATTGGATGTTCAGAGAGCTGACCTTCAAGCTCCCAGGGAGTGTTAAGTCTCAGAGTCTGTTACTGGAAATGCTGAGGGGACAATAGTTGTTGTGGAGCTTACTTTCAGGCTTTGTTTTTAATGCTTTTTAACAAAAGAAACCAAATTCTGTTCGTTCTCTGAAGAAAGAACAAGTCTAAATCTTTGAGCAGATGTTGGTCTGGGAAGCTGCTGATCTCCGGTTTGTGTGGTTTGGCTTGTGGAAGGGAATGTTTTTAAACCTTAGGCAAACCAACACTGAAAGATGCAGGCATCCCTCAAACTTCGTGTTACGGGTTTGTTCCCTTGCCTGGTGTTTTTCAGTGCCTTACCTGTCTTGCTTCTGTACTGCTGCTGAGTTGATCAGTGGATGAGGTTGGAGATACGCCCTAACCGCGAAGGAAGAGGGGTTGGTTCAGTGAGGAGCGTTTGAAAACTTGGCCTGAGCAGCAGTTCCTGTGGAAGTAGTTGGTGTTTTCCCCCATAGCTGGCATAGAAAACTTAGAGAAATGTAGTATAAGGTTCACCCACGGCAGCTGACTTCTTTTTGGGCCTCGTTGACGTGGTTAGCTTCACCAGGCGCTGCGTGTGGTGTTCTGCTGTGGCACGCAGCTGGAATAGCAGCGACACCCTGTCTGTGGTGGAACACAGCCCTGTGTTCATGTGCATGCCAACCTTGTGCTGAAGAGCACTGAAACAGAATAGAAGCTTGTTTCCTGCAAAGCTGGGCTCTTGTGTTGCTTGTTACTCAACTGACACCTTTTCAGCAAGGCCTGCTGCTGTTAGCACTGATGTAAGGTCCTTACCACTAACAAAGATGATGGCCTCCAAGTGTAGTGCTTCTGCCCTTCAGCAGTGTTTGAGATGTTGGAGGGGCACAGTGATGTTCAACTGCACCTTTTTTCTGGCTGTGGAGCTTGATGCAATTTTCCTGTGAGTCAACTAATGAGAAGATTTTGAAGTTCCATGCTTCTGCCATAAAGATTTATTCAGGCTGTCTGAAATGGCTTTAGAGCTGCAACCTCTGATAACCAAAGGCTAAATTTTAAGGGGTTTTCTCATTCCTCTGTAAACTGTATCCCGAAAGCTCTGCCTTTGTAAACTGTATCACGCATTTGTTTTCTGGTGCAGTCTGGTTTGAGCGGTGGAGGTCATGCCCTGGGCTATTTCAGTAACATGCCGTGGAAGCACGGCCAGGTTCCCTTTAGAACCCGTTACTTAGGGCTCCGTTCAGTATGGGTCACGGAAATGGCTGTGGTGCATTACGGACTCGGAGTGAGAGCTGTGGAACTGGGCTTCAGCAGGTTTGCAGCTATGTCTGGGGTCTTGAGAAACATGCTGTGCGGTGAGGTCGCGGGAGATGGGCTGAGCTGGCCTAACGGTGCCTCTGCTGAGAAGGGGCCTGCTCACAGCAGGCTCTGAGCCAGTCTCACTTGTTCCTTCGACTCTGCTTGTCTGTTTTTCCACAGTGATTTGGAGGATGAAACTGATCTTTATTCAGTCTTCTGGTAACAGCAGATCACTCTTCAAACCTTGTGATCTCTACTAATAACATCGTTAGACTTCTGGGTCAGGTGCCCTGTGTGTGCTCCAGCCCCCTCCCACCATTCGCTGAGCAAACGCAGCCAAGGAAAGTTTCCCAGAGTGTGCAAGTGGTTTGCTGCTGGAAGTCCACAGGTCATATTTCTCTAAGAAGAGGGGCAAACTCCTCGTCTGCTCCTAGAAGTGCCTGATCTGAACATCAGGAAAGCAGGTGACTAAGATGCTCAAGACTGGCTGCCCTCATTTTTAACCAGTGTTCCAGATTAAAATTAATCATCAGCAAGGGTTTTTTTGATAGTCTGTTAATTACAAAAATGCGTGTTTTTTTTAAAGCACAATTATATTACATTTTCACTGAGCAATTGTTATTCCTATGCAGCTGTTTTAAATTGGGATTTCTATCAAATCTAATTATTACAGTAATTAGTGGAAGCCTTCTTAATTGACCACTCAGGAGACAGACATCAGTTGATTAACAGAAGTGATCTGCGTAGTTTTTCACTGTGTTGGGAATATGAAGGGACAGTTTCAGGCTGTGCCGTAGTAACAAGGGAACAAATTTCACTACTGCATAGAATGGTTCAGCCACCTGGTTTGGGAGAGTCTTTGGGCAGCTTAAATTAATCTTCTTTAGGACCCATCACAGGGAGGGAGAGCAAGGAGCCAGATCACACTGCTCTGGTGACCCATTGTCCCATTTTGGGCATGTGTGCTTATTTTGGCCAGATGTAAACTATTGCCCGTATACTATGTGACATTCATGTAGCTGGGGTCAGGAGGGTAGAAGCTCCTTCCCTGCTGCCCCATGACACTGTTGCTTTGCCAAAGGCCAGATCCGTAGGTGGCGTCCAGGAGTTGGCATTTGCTGTCTGAGTCAGAGGTCAGTGTTACTCTGGCTGAAGAGGGTGGGGATGCGGCTCCTCAGCAGCAGTTGTTTGGAAGCAGATGCTGTAGCAAACTTGTCAGAGTGGCATTGCTGTTGTGCGTGTTGTGTGACCGGATGTGCACGTGAGGTACTGAAAGGGAAACTGGTGGTATTGTCTCTGTACTGAGCTGTGAAGCGTGTTGGTGAGGAGCTGAGTGTCCTTGCTTTCAGTCACGCTAGAAGCTGTTGTAGCCACTTGCTGCCCTGAAGATGAGAAAAATGCAAAGGAAACTTGGGGTGTCTCTGAACAGTTTGCGTTGATCTGAGATGGCTGTAACGTTCTGGCTGTGCAGTCTTTGCCTTTCCTTGCAGTACCGCTGGACCCTGGGGGGGCCCTTCCTACTGCAGTGGCAGAGCTGCCCTCTAGAGTCCCACAGAAACATATTGCAGTGCCTGGGCTGGCCCTGGGGAGGGCCAGGGAATCATGTGAGTAGTAAGGGGTGGCATATGGCAAAACAGATTATCTTAATTTTTTTGCAGAGGCCATCCACCCTGCCCACGCAGGGCACTGAGATCCCTGTACGTCTGGGAGGCAGCGTATGCACCCCATGGTGCACTGAGGGGAGGCGGGGCTGGGGCGTGATCTGGGAGCAGCAGGTCGCGAGGTGCCTCAGTGGTCCCTGCCCTGCGTTACAGGGGGAGTCGGAGTGGTCTTGGTTGGGGCTCTCAGCAGGAGAGCTGTGTTGTCCTCCATGGTCCTTACACAGGTACAGCTTGCAGCCGATGACTTGAGAACCGCGGTGTAGCAACAATACTGTCCCGTGAGAGCCTTCACCTTATGGCCTGGAATAAGTTTGCTCTTGGACCAGTTCATCAGCACAGATGACACGATGTACAGCTTTCTGGTTCCTAATGTTTTCTTATTTCATCTGAGTTGTGATGTGTTAGAGTTTAAAAGTGAGCTATGAGTTTGTTTTCTTGTGTGTTTAGATTTTTCTAAAAGAGTTTTGGACTATGATTTGCTAGAAGGTAAAACATGCATTTAAAAAAAAAAAAAAAAGTTCTGGAAGTTTTTGTACTTGTACATCTTCAGTTCTGTCTCAGCTCTGTCTTAGTGTACCTGTTGTGAAGCCAGTGCTTCCTGACAGCTGCCTGTTGGACTGGGTGTCATTTTAGCGCTTGGACCTCAGACATTGCCGTGGGAGTTGTGAGGTGGTAATCTTGGAAAGTGGTTCTGTTAGGCAAAGGGCGGGTGGGAAGCATTCTCCCAAGATGACTGATGCAGATCAGCAGGTCCTGGAGGTCTGTGGGTGCACGGTGGTTTGATGTGGCTGCTGGTAGTGGCAGAACCGACTGCGGTGTCCTGTCAGGTGGCTCTTGTATTTCAGGTGCGAAGATGTTGTCATGATCTGCGCAGCCTTGAACTCACTCCCGAGTCCTTTGTAGAAGAATGATATCACGCACAACTTCCTCCATTTGCTGTGTGTGGCTCATCCCAGTCACTGTCTCCAGCAAAAGGAATGTTCCTTTTCCTTGCGTAGACTTTCAAGAATTTGGGGGCTTGAGTCCTTGGTGTGAGCTGCTCTGCTCTATGCAGTGCACCTGAGAGTTGGCTGTCCTGGTAGCTTCTGTAAGCAGGTGTGCTGTAAGTTAGTAATTATTTGAAGAAACATGCAGTCAAGTTGCAGGACAGCGAGTTGTTCTTTTCATTCTTAAGACGATGCGCTCTTTGGCTACTGCAGTAACATCATGAACAGCAGCACAGGTCGCGTCCCTTTGGTTTAGCTGTCAGTGCAGGGTTGTCTCAGGTTATTTATTTAAGTGCCTTGTGGTTAGCTTGCTTTGAATACAGTCTCCAAGGTGTGTTGCAGAGTTTTGTTGAAGTAATCTCTGTGCTCTGTCAGTGCCAATTTTCAGTGAGAAGCTGTAACTTGGCATCGAGCAGCCCTGTTGCCAAAAACTTACCAAGTATTGCCAAAATGAGAATGGCAGCAAACACTGCTTGCTTCCAGCTGTCACACCTCTGCTCCTGTCTGCCTGGAGATGAGTGCCTGCCTGTAGCCAGCTGGAACCAGAGCCGCAGCGAGCTCTCTTTTACGTTCAATTATTATAATATACAAAGCTGTGCACGCACTCTGCGCATAGGGCATGTCTGGCTCTCATGCAGTGTGCTAGAAATGCAACTTGAGCAAGTAATAAACTTATTTTTGAGGAATTACATGGTGTTCCTGCATTACCTTTTGAGAGAGGTCTTGTTGCTCCTCAAGTCAAAATTGAACAAAAGCTGCAGTTCCTTTGCTTGGCTGTTCCATGGGTCTGTGGGGAGAGCTGCTGTCATCAGGCATTCCCCTTGTTCTTGCCTCGTGCTTTAGGTTGTCATTGCACTCCGTGATCTTCTGGAACACGCGCGGCAATACCAGTACAGTTAGTGTGGATGCAAGTGACAGGTGTATCTTTAGAATTAACAGAAGGGAAGACTACAGAACAAAGGGTGGCATTTACATATAGTTTTGGTTAGGACATTTCTTTAGTACGAATTGTGCATTCTGGGTAGTCAGAAGAAGGGATTCTGTTTCAGTGACTTGTAGGCTGTCAAATTAAAGGGAAATGGGAGGAAAGGAGAGAAAAAAGGGAGGTAATTGCCGAGCTTTTGTTTAAACAACCAGCAAAAGTGATGGGAAGCACGGGGATTAGCGTTGGAATGCTGACCTCCCAAACACCTTCCTGGGCAGGAACAGGGTGGGGTGAACTGAGCGCAGTGCTGTGCGAATGGCGGCACAGCACGAAAAGTGGAGCTGTTGTCTTCCCTGCTCTGTGCCTCTGGGCTGAGTGTTCCTGCTGCAGCCTTTTGACGGGGGCTGTCTGACCTCGTGGTGAGCCAGTGCAGGAAACTGACCTGATGGAAAATCAACTGGGGGGAGGGTTTGGGGCGAACACCTTAAATATCCTTAAAAGCAGGGTTGGGTGAGCATCACTGGCAAAGGTAGGAGGAGTGCAGCCTGAGAAGCAGTTCTGTTCTGGAAGTAGTGGGTGGAATCAGCAGCACAGCAGCTCCTGAGGCTGCATTTCCTTCATGTCATGCAGAGAAGGCAGCTAAGTTGGAAGCTTGTCTGGGTACGAGCCTAATGTGCTGAGCATAATTAACGTGGAAGTGGAAAGCAGTTTCATTGAGAACAAGCTACCTTTGTGGTTATAATATTTTATAAAAGAAAAACAGTAGAAGACAAAGAATACATCCCAATGACTAACTACTTGTTAGTGTGTGTGTGTAAAAGATCCAAGGGATGCAAGCTGAGAGAGGGAAGAAGCTGCTAGTTCCTGCGTTCTGCAGGAGTTCGGACTGCGTTTGAGTAAGACAGCTGCGGTCTGTTCCAGTGTAGCTTCAGTAATGTAGCACAAGAATCTGGATGTCTGGAAACTGGTGAGTTGGAGCAACCAATACGTGTAAAAAGAATACTTATGTGAAAGGGAGAGGAGAAAGAAGGCAATATGCAACTAGCTGTGAGTATGCAGGATAAGAGGAGAATATTTTAAGTATTTGTAGGAAGAGTTCCTGATTATTCTTGATGCTGAGGTGCTGAAAATGTTTACCTGACTTGCTTTTGTGAGTCTTAATTTTGTTGCCCTCAGAACTCATTTTTTGAAAAGGACAAATTTTAATTTAACGATGCAGCGAAGCCCCAGGGGCTGGCCCCTACTGAAGGTGATGGCCTTCCCCCTCCCTCTCCTCCTGTCCCCAGCAGCTGGGGGAGCCAATTGTCAGAGCACTGACTGCCCTCTGGGAGGGAGCTGGTTCCCTGAGCTGTTGGAGGACTCCTAACACAGCGGCAGCTGGTAGCCAGCTGCTACGTGAGTTTCCTTCCAGCATGACAGCTATAGCCTTCGCGCACCTGAAAGTAATGATGGGAGTTCAAAGAAACACTCTGAAATAATATCACAGCTATTAGAGAGCTTCTGAAGAACAGGTGGTGTTCCAGGGGACAAGGAGAAGGCACTGCAGCCGTGCTTCTTTCAGAACTGCTGAAGAGGGGAGCTAGAGGGTTCCAAACCAGGGTAACTGCAGTTTCTGGAGGTGCAGGGAGGGACTGTGTGGTGTGAAGTATTTGGCCCTGTATAGTCACCTGGAAGGTCCTAATCTGTTCATGGACAATATCAGTTTTTCAAGAACCACAGCCAGTTAATCCAGTCTAGCTTCTCTCTGGCAGGCCAAGGGACCTAGCGGATAGTTGCACTTCACTGTAAAGTGCTTTTGATCCTGCTCTGTTACACGGTGAGCAGACGCTGTATGGTGGAAGCTGGTTGTGTGGAGGAGGCAGCTCTTGGCAGCCTGGGTGATTCAGTCACTGGCAAATGCAGGAAACCACTGCGTTTTTAAATAAAGGCTGCAGCTTCAGGTGGATGAAGTGCTGGAGTGGGAGTAATCAGTTGAGCAGTTGCAGAGGAGAATGACTACAGAATAGAAGCTGGAAGCTGAGGTCAGGGTTAGTTAACTGTAGTCTTTTAACATGCTTTCAGGTTTAAAAACGAGTGCTTCCAGAGTTCCCATTCACACCTGATGATGCGTGATCACTGGGAGAGAGGTCTGGGCTGAGTCTCCAGCTGGCTTGTTGCAAGTTGTTACTAATTTCTGCCCAAACAAATGAATTTGAGGTGTGGGGAGGTTGCCTTTTCTGCTTGCTTTCTGTTATTTGGTAGAGTCTAGTGAATTTTCTTTCTTTTAAATCATTTCAGGTGCCGTACCTCCCCCGGTACGTGTGGCTGTGTTTATCAAATGCTAGAGGACCAAGGTCAGCCTAGCGGGGCCTGCAGGTGACTGTGCAGTGTCTTGTTCTCACAGTTGGTCTCTTTTCATAAATAATTTGCTTAACAGGGGACAGACCTGAAAAGTCTCTGCAGCTTGTTTGAGGGAAGAGATGAGCTGAAACCCTGTGAGTTCTTGCACCAGAATTGTACCTCGCAGCAGGTTTTAGTTTGGGGCTGCATTCTGGTTCTGGAGTTTACAATGAGGCCAATTTTACTTTTTTTTTTTCCCGTGTTTAGATGAAGGAGGTTAATTGCTTTTATTGTGCTGAAGAGGGGTAGAGTGAAGTCTGACAAAGGTGTGATAAGCTCACACAGCTGAACATCGATGTGCTTCAGCTGTGAAACCAGTTGCCCTCTCCCCCTTCCCTTTTGCTGTAGCTCTTGCTTTAAGAATTTCAGTAGCCGCTTTTATAGCATCTGTCTGATAGCTGTGTGGGCACAGCTGGTGCAGCATGGGTAGAACTGAGCGTAAGGATGTGCGAAACCTTCTTTGCTGCAGGGGGCGAATGCAGTGCTCTGCCGTGGGTAAGCTATTCATATGTAGGCATGGGCTACTATGTGTGCTTCGTTGGGAGCTCTGCAGGGGCTCTGCTGTTGCTGCTTGCTGTCTTGACAGGGCTGCAGGAAGGACTGAATGTGTTTGAGTGTAGTGGCATGAGAAAAGGATTGGAATCTGTAACATTGCTGATCTGTTGCTTGGACTGTAGTAACATATAAATGGAATCGACTTTTGAGCTTGAAAAAGCATTGCTGTTTTCTAACAGTTAATTATTCTCATTGTCATGGTTTATAGTTTAATATTAATCATTGGTGGATTAGGAGAGGGAGAGGGAAGATGATGTAAAGCATTGCAGTAGACAAGAATGTCTTTAAGCATCACTTGTCTGGATAAAAGTAGTTATTACTTAACAGGAGGTGACGGGAAGCCTACTTGGTGGTTTTCTGTCATCACTGTCATTAAACGGCCATAGCAAATACAGGGAAAAACTGGCTTGGAGTGTCTGTCTGCAGCTGCTTGTTACCATCTGTATGTCCTATCAGTCTGTCCAGAAATATTTAAGGATGGATTTATGTAGTGCGGTGTGCCAAGAACATGCAACTTAGCTAGGATCGGTAGCTGAAGTCTGGTGTGTTTGTGTGAGAGGGAGAGCTCCACCTGCTGGAAAAGCCTACGAGTTGGAGTGCGTTTTGAATGAGGTGTGATACTGATCTCTGGTGTCTGGGCTCAGGGTTCAGGGATGGGACCATGTGTGAAGCAGTAGACCCACTTCAACTTTTAAAAGGCTGAGCTCTGAAAATATTCTCTCAGATTTTTACATTGACTTCTATTTTGTTTCCAGGAACACCATCTCCAACGGGCCATCTCAGCACAACAAGTATATGGAGAGAAGAGGGATAACATGGTTATACCGGTCCCAGAAGCAGAAAGTAATATTGCGTACTATGAATCCATATATCCTGGAGAATTCAAAATGCCAAAGCAGCTGATTCACATACAGCGTAAGTAGTGGTGCAGCCTGCACCCAGAACATTGTTTTATCAGTCGTCGGAGATCACTCTTATGTGCCTGTGGAGCTCATACCAAGACTAGCTTGCAAGATGCATCTTACAGCATTTAAGGGAGTGCATATTTCTTAATGTACCTCAGAGTTCCATTAAGCTCTTGTCCAAGAAGCAGATGAATGTGTTCCTGTCTGTGTGTTGATTTCAGCAGTTTCACTGACGAGTTGCGAATGTGTTGGGATGTTGCTGGTGCTGGAAGATAGCAGCTGCTCTGTTTAGATGTAGACCTTGATGTGAACACTGCACATAGTGCAACTTCTGAAAACAAACAAAAACTTCTGCAGAATTCTGTTGCATGGTGTAATTACTGGAATTTGAAGAGTAATATCTGTTGTGTATGAAGAGGTCTTGTGCCTGAATAGCTCTGGCTAAATGTTACACTTCTGAGCTCCAGTAATAAGCTAAAGTAAGGAGCAGAGCAGCATGCTCTAATAAGCAGTGGAGAGACTCATACTGGCAGCCTTCTGTGCTGACATTAAGGTACACTTCTTTGTTCTTCCTCCTGTGTCTGGTGGTCTCACAGTTGAAATGATCGCCTTCAGCTGCGTTGTGTTCTACCTATTTATTTTTTAAAAGCAAGTCATACTTTTCACAGTGTGAAATGCGCACTCAAAGAAATTAATGTTCCTTACAAACTAAAACAGTGTGCAGGAGGCACGAGCACTGGATGGAAGTTGTGCAAAACTTGTATTTGCAGATTCCCTGCTAGGCTGCGCAGACCGTGCTGTTGGAGCTGTTCGGTCTGACACCTTGAGGCCACAGAAGTCATTGAGAACATTTGTGAGGTCTCTGTGAGACAGACTGCAGGTGGTTCTTAGGAGTGCTTCTAAAATGCATTTGAGCTGTAGTCTTAGCTTCTGAGATGCATATACAATATGTAAAATTACAGGATACTAGATAGTGCTGAAAAGTTTGATCCATCCAACAATTGCTTACTGAAAGCAATGAAGTTGAAAACCTGGATGATTTGGACGCTAAGTTTTGGTTAATGAAAGCACGATAAAGTAAATAATGATTTCTGTTCCTGATTTTAGTTGTGTAATTTTTTTCAATAAAAAGCTGGATGTAGCTTCAGTAGCATTGCTGCAGTGTTCAGACGAATTTTATTTTTATTCTCCGGAAGAATGTGGTGTGTGCTGCAGACACTGCAGTTAGAACAGAACATTTCTGTGGTAAAACTGTAACTTGGGCTTTCTTCGTATCCTTCAGCTTTTAGTTTGGACGCTGAGCAGCCGGATTATGACATGGACTCAGAAGATGAAGTCTTTGTGAATAAGTTGAAGAAAAGAATGGATATCTCTCCTTTGCAGTTTGAAGAGATGATAGACCGACTGGAAAAGGGTAGTGGTCAGCAGGTACGGCATCACTTAGAATAAAAAATGTGAAACGTGCGCTACTCACAATGCCCCGTGAAAATGACATACTGGGTTTTACATTTAGCCAGTGAGCCTGCAGGAGGCCAAGCTGTTGCTGAAGGAAGATGATGAGTTGATCAGAGAAGTATACGAGTACTGGATTAAAAAGAGGAAAAACTGTCGAGGTCCCTCTCTTATCCCAGCAGTGAAACAAGAGAAGCGAGATGGCTCCAGCACAAACGATCCTTATGTCGCCTTCAGAAGACGAACAGAAAAGATGCAGACACGGAAAGTGAGTAGATTCACACTTGCCTCTGGCTTGTTTCTCTTCCTTCTCCCCTCTCAACAAGTAGCTTCTGTGAAGAGACAACTTGCTGTGCACTGTAAAACAATAGAGTTTGGCTGGTTTCTTTGCCCTTCAATTTGCAAGGGGGAAAAAAGATAAACCATGTTAGGCCAGCTATAGAAGGAATGTTTGTATTCATTATTTTCATTATTTTTTTCACTAACTTTGTTGCTAAACCTACTTGTGATGGTGGTAAGCTGTAGTTTATTTATACAGGCATATGTTTCTCTTTGATTTTTAGTACGTGTTGTGGTTCTTAGGGGGTTTTTTAATAATTATTTAGAACTTTAGTTCAGATTACGGAATTTAATTGCTGTGGGAAAACATAAACCACTGTCTATCTACAGAATCGAAAAAATGACGAAGCGTCTTACGAGAAGATGCTCAAGCTGCGTCGAGATCTGAGTCGTGCAGTGACCATCCTGGAGATGATAAAGAGGAGGGAAAAAAGCAAGAGGGAGCTGCTGCATTTAACACTGGAAATTATCGAAAAGAGGTAATGTTCATTCCAAATGTGCTGCAGAAAGCTTTGGAAACTGCTTTGTATTCCAGTTCCCATTAATGCTGTATAAAATATGGGAGGTTATTTTAAAATAATAGTCAGACTTTTTTCACTGTTAGAGTATAGAATGTTTTCATGTATGGCTCTGAAGAGTAAAGTTAAGTTTAGGGAGTCAGTCATCGTGAGCAAGCAAGCTGTCAGCTCAGTCTGCGTTGTTTTCTTACGTGTGTATTCAAACGTTTCCCTCTTGTCTCCTGTTACTGTGTAGGAAGAGAGGTCATAGCTTCAGGTAAATTCCTTGGAAGTCAATACGTTAAACTTCTGAACTGCGTAGATTCAGGAAGTCCCAGCTATTATTGAGGTCATGCCCAAGCATTACCTTTCTTCCTTTTCTTCATTATCTGTTCTTTTTTAGCAAAGCTTGATCTGATACTCTCTTGAGGAAAACAAACAGGCATTTCGTATGGCATCTCATGCTGTTGTGAGTCATTTCCAAGCAGTGTTTCTTCTGACATCCTGTTTGACAGCTGTGCTGAAGACCAAATGCTCTGCTCTGTCAACTGTCACTTTCCCAATGAACTGAGAACCACATTTGGTTAAGGTGGAGTTGTTCTTTAGAAGGAATTGAGATGCTAGAAGCTCAATAGGCTTCTCAAGCTTAAGCATCCTGTGTTTGAAAACTTAAATGTTTTGAGTCAGTGTTTTAAAGCTCTGACGCTAATGTTCTGTGACTTAGTTTGATTTCGTAGGAATACAAGTTGAACATCAGTCTGTCCTTCCTACCAGGTGCTCTTGTTTCAAGTACTGACCATTTCCAGTAGAACTAGGGGTGAAACCCACTAACGTTTTCAAGAAAATGAGCACTTGAACACAAGAATGACTAATGCCCCTCTTGTAACAAAAACTGAGCTTCAGCTTAGCACTTGTTGTGGGTCTTGAAGTGCAGCACCTTTCGTGGCTCTGCATTGTAGGGAACTATTCCCTTATGCAAAAAAAAAAAAAAAAAAAAAAGTGAATAAGGCATTTTGCTTCACTGTTTATAAGACTTTACCTGATGAATGTGTATTTTTAAATGGTACTGCCCATTGGTGAGGGGGGAAAGAACCTGTCCTGTTGTTTCCTTCAAGTTTTTGTTTCTGCTTTAGTAAAATTTGCCTGTTATTAGTCCCCTGCTCTGTAGCAGTAATCTCTGTACTTCTTGCTGCCATCCTGGACTTCCTTTTACACCATGTTGAAAGTGTTACTATTCTGTGTTTAACTGTTCCATGTTTTTTTTTCCCTTGACATAATTGTAAATATTCCAATAAATTGAAAAACACTCTCATTTCAGGTATAACTTGGGTGATTACAGTGGAGAGATGGTGTCTGAGGTCATGGCACAGCGGCAGCCAATGAAACCTGCCTATGCTATTCCCATCATTCCTGTGGCTAACAGCAGTCCTTTCAAGCATCAAGAAACTATGGAACTGAAAGAATTTAAAGTTAACAAGGTGAGTGCGGTCAGCAGCCGAGTTAATAGCTCATGCTGTGACATATGCGTGTTACAGCATTTCAGGATATTGTTGAGGGAAGCATTTCTCATTGGGTGGGAGGAGGAGATGCTTGGGAGTGGGAGTAGACAGGCAAAGCTGCAGTAGAGGTAAAATGCCTTGTTCTGGTGGAGGGATGAGAACCTGGAAACTACTGGAATTCCGCAAGACAAAAATGAGCTACAGCCAAAGGGACACATGAAATTACAGTAAACTCATGCACTGGTTGATACTGACGTTTCTATCTGACACTGTCCATGAAGTTAGGATATTCTGAACACAGCTGTATTTATTAGCTAGATACTAACAAAGATGGGACTAATCAGGTAAAACCCTTAGCTTGTAAATTCATGTTGCTCTTTTAGTCTGTAGGTTTGCTTTTATTTACTTTCTAATTCACATTTTTAATGTGATCCACTGATAGTGTGCTGTGTATCCTTTGTCTGGTTTTGTATTTAAGTGCAGTACAGATATTAATAATTATTAATAATTAATTAATTTATTAATTATTAATTAATAATTGATCGAGCTAGAAGTGTCTGCTTGTGTTGCTATCAAGATGTCAGAGAAGTGGCTTTGCTTTTTAGCTTGCTTACATAGCAGTTCGAGAAAGCTCCTGTTTTAAATTCTATTTTACTTTTGTAATTATATGCTGCTTTTTTTTTTCCCTTACAGCAAGATAAATCTGATGTTATTCGACCCAAAAGAAAGTATGAGAAGAAGCCCAAAGTCTTACCTTCATCTGCTGCTGCTCCTCAACAGATGAGCCCTGCTGCACTGCCAGTCTTTAATGCTAAAGATCTGAATCAGTATGATTTTCCTAGCTCGGATGAAGAGCCTCTCTCCCAGGTGGGATCTCCAGAATTCTCTGCTGATATTAGGGAAAGGGTAGAAACAAACCTCACCAATTCTCTAATGCCTCTCCTCACCCACTCTGCTCCCCTTCTAAAGGTTTTGTCTGGTTCTTCGGAGGCTGAGGAAGAAAACGATCCCGATGGCCCTTTTGCCTTCCGTAGGAAAGCAGGCTGTCAGTACTATGCTGTAAGTAGAGCTTCCGTGTGCATCGTGAGACAGAGCTTTGTGGGGAATATCCACGTGTTTAATTGTTTGTAATTCTTTTAAGCCTCATTTAGACCAACCTGGCAACTGGCCGTGGAGTAGCCCTAAAGAGGGAAGCGTAGGAGACGTACGTTACAGATACTGCTTAACCACTCTCACCGTACCCCAGAGGTGCATTGGGCTGGCGCGGAGGCGGGTCGGCCGTGGTGGAAGGTGAGCACGGCATAGCTGCTGTTGGGATCTTTTTTCTTTTTATTTAAGAGAAAATCAGTAAGACACCTTTTGAAAAGAGCAAAACAAACAACCTCAAAGCCCAAGGGGAAGTTTTAAATACTTCCATTTGACAGTTTCCTCCACCGATTAATGTCTGTTTTTATTTTGCTGTAGTGGAAACTGCTTTAGTACTGCTTCCTTCAAGCATTTCTAAACTACTTTTATTGCTGGCACTGCTGGGTTCTGAGGTGAAAACAAATGTATGGTTTTAGTTGTGATTATGTTCCATACTTGAATGATTTGCATAGCTGTCTTCAGATGGTTCTGTTTGGAGGTGGCAGAAATCACATTTTTCAGAAAGTGGTTTTCTGAGTTTGGACCTGCTGTAGAGGAGAATTTGGGGAGGAATATTTAAAAGTGACAATAACTGTCAGGTTTTAGGTGTTACCAAAAATTTTGAAGAATCAGAGATGGTTGCTTCAGGCATTTTAGGTCTGAGCTTCTTAACAAAAACAGTTTATAAATTACTTGGTGTGTAAGTGCTCTTTCTTAAATATTTTGTGATGTCTTCTAAAAACGACTGAGACATTGATACGAAATCTTAGATTAGGAAAGCCAGAATGTGACTTGGCATTCTCACTGTTGCTTAGAATCTGAATGTGTTAGCAAGTCAGGCTGGGAGCTGACAGCTCCTCCTGGCGTTTTGCAGGGTGATTTGGAAAGCAGTGTGTGATGGCTTCTGGCGCTTCATGGAGTGCTGGTAGGCACTCCATGACACAAGCTTTACTTGTGTCAGTAAAGCTCTCAGACTGAATTTATGTTAAGAGAGCACTTAGCTACTTAAGCAATTTTATTGTCTATTTTCTCATTTTACTGCAGAAATCTTCCAACCTGATGGAAAAAATATATATCGTTGAGTGTCTTAACATATATACCAAGGTGTACACCAGCTATTAAGACATAAAAAGCTAGAACATGCATGGAAAGAAAAACATACTGCTTTGTGTAAAGTACTGAATGCATAGTCATACTTTGTGCCTGCTGTCAAAGGCTGTTTGTTCTGGAACAACTTTGTGTAACTTCTGCTTCTTCAACTGTGTCTCCCCCACACATGGCAGGCTGGTGACTTTCTTGGTGCTCTCTTGCCCCTGTGTAATTCTGTGTTGTTTTCCCCTTCCAGGGTGCTGCTAGACAGAGCGCATTCGGACTGCGGTAACACATTTCATCAGCTGGATTTGGAAATGCTTTCCTCATCACAACACTCTTCAATCAGTCAATTTGCCAATACCTCAGAAACAAATACCTCGGACAAATCTTTCTCGAAAGACCTCAGTCAAATCCTAGTCAATATCAAATCATGTAGATGGCGGCATTTTAGGCCTCGGACACCATCCCTACATGACAGTGACAATGATGAACTCTCCTGTAGGAAACTGTGCAGGGGTGTAAATCGAACAGGCACAGCACAACCTGGGACCCAGACATGCAGTACCTCTATACAAAGTAAAAGTAGCAGTGGTTCAGCACATCTTGGTATGTTCACTTTGACAAACTTGCTTTTAGAAATACTAAACCTGGCTCAGGAAATCTGGAATATCGTTAGGTCGTCCGTGCTCTGTTTTGATGGCAGCAGCCTACCTGCCCAGGCACAGAATGCTTGTTCTTAGTTACCGCTAACAGTGGCATACTGCATCAGACCACCTTGGGATGCAGTTGTGACTTCAGAAATACTGTGGTTTGGAAGCAGATTGTATAGGGTTACAGTTAACTTTGAGTATCTGGAGTTTGAAAATTAAAAATACTGTGAAATGTTGATCAGAGCATCATGTTCCAAATTTTTTGTAGTACAAGTGTGGTGGTGGTAAATGCTTAGTTCAAGTGTTTGCATTTAAACTCCCAGCATGCTTATGAATTCTCATTTGGATTTAGGTAAATTAAATGCCATTTTCCATCCCCAAAGCACTCAGCCTGCCGCCAGTGCTGTGCATCTCTGCTCATGCTCGGCGGAAGTCTGTACATCCTGTCAGCAAGCAGCTGGTGGCCCCTTGTAGGGTGTGAGTTACCGCACTGAGGAGCTGACTCAGAAACCTGATGTGGCATTGCTGGTGTATGAGCTGAAATGGGATTGGGTAGCGCTCTGTACCGGGTTCATAGCAGTGAGGGGCTGGTGCTTACGTGGTTAGTATGTAACTCATGGAACTTGAGTTTTGATCAGTCAGTGTGCTGAATTTCACCTTTTTTAAACTGTCTAAAGTGCTGGTGTTTTTTCTTTTATTTTTAACCAAGGGAATAACTTTGAAAGTTCTCTGCCATTTTCTGAGAAGTCTGTAAAATCATGTTTTCCCTTCCACTTCTAAGTTACAGCTTTGGGGGGAAAAAGGGTGGGGGGNAAAAAAAAATGGAGAATGTAGGAGTAGGGTGGGGTAGGTGCATTTACTGAACTTCTCAGATTGTGGGATGCTTTGGGGATTTGCTTAGAGTCTTACCCTGGTATCTGATACCTTCCACCCTCCCGTTCTCCAATGCATTGTGTACATTTCTTTGTCTTACCTCCTGACACCCCCTTGTTTTTTTCTGAAAATTCTTCTTCCTTGCATTTTTAGACTTAGTGGGCAGCTTTGTTCTGCTCCTGTATTTCATGCTACTTTTCTATGCTGTCCTAGAGTAGGTTCTTGTCCCTACTACCATGTTCCACCCTTTTTTTTTTTTTTCATTCAGACTCTTCTTGCTGGGGAATGTGTTGGGGCTAAAGCTGGTGGTACTTTGGTGCTTATTGTTTGTGATCTAGGTATGGCTTCTGGGGTTTGAATTCAGAGCGTTTGCTCAAGTAATGCTTCAAATCTGTAAACCAGGTCTAGACTGAATGAGAGGTTCATCTGCCTCATGGCCAGAGTCTGGACTTTGCTAAAGATGGAAGCTATGCAAGGAGTAGTTTGTAAACAAGTGTGAAGTGTTGGTGGACAACACCTTGCATCTGAAAATCGGCTACTTGAGAGGGGCAGATTGAGTTCAAAGCGTCTGTCTGTGTGTGCATACATAAACGCACACTTCCAGAATCTTGTTTTCCCTAAATAGGTGCTTAAGTTATTTCTGGTGATGAGTTCCATCTGAGGGTGTAAGTACATGGCTTTATGGTGGAGCACGCGGGGCAGTAATGGGTCTGTCTGAGTGCCTGGCGTGTTACGTGCATTTGTGCTTGGCATTCTGTGCGGGTGGTTTATCTCCTCTGTGTAAAATAAGTACTGAGAGCACACCATCGACGTGGTGTGCAGTTCAGGTTCATATATTTATTAGGGGTTTGGTGCAGGAGTGATATACTCCATGAAAACTAACCCGAATTCTTTAAATACTGAATCATTACCTGAGCACTTGGAGTTAGCAGTCTTTGGACAGGCACTTGTTGATTTATTTTTGCCTTTTTTTAGTTGTCAATTCTCTCCACTCTGTAGGTTTGCTTTGGTTTTGTTGTTCAAGTGGCAGTAGGTCTTGTTGCCAGAAAACACCAATTAAAGCATCTCTATTTTTAAAGATAATTTTATTTCTTCACTGCTCCTGCGAGTGGTGGTCAAACCACATTGCTTACCTTTGAGACAAGCTCACCTTCAGGTTCCATAGTGGTTAGTGAGGTGGTCGTGTTGCTGCGCACCATCGTGTGGTATGTGTTCTCCAGGTCCATATCACAGTTGTTGGCTGATGCTGATAAATTGCTGTGGGAAGCCTTAATTTTCAAGTGCCCAGCACAGGCAAAAAGAAGTGGTGTCTGGCGTCCTAAAACTGCGCTGTGACGTGGTTCTCCTCTGGCTGCAGGAAGCGCTCACTGCTCTTCACCGTGAAGATCCAGAGGGCGCTTTCCCCAGAGAGCCAGGAGGAGGTTTGCAGTTATTTAGAAGTGCCTTTGCACCTGGAGAACGCAGCCTGTTCTGCCACTGGCTTTCAAAGCACTCAGCATAGAAAGCGTACGGTAGATGGAGTTGTTACACTGAGACTTTCTGTGCCACCTGAGAAGGGGATGTCTGAAATAAATAAACCTCTTACAAGTTCTGTCCTAGGCTTGTTGTGTGCTGGAGGACAGACCTTGGCAGCAGGATCAGGCAGCCAAGGAAAGTAGTGTCACTTCTGAAGAGGGTGATCCCTTTTCACCTTGCTGAAGAATTAGAAGAGACACTTCTGCCTTCTTGCTGTAAGAGCTCATTTAAGGATTTCTGTTACACAGAGCATCACTAAAAGGCGGGCAGGAGTGTAAAAGCACAGTTCTTCTGGAGGATTAACCATTTGCTCTGAATAAAATGGATCAGAAATACCTGAGAAGAGGAGCCAGTGCTGCTGACAGTCTAACCATGTGTCCAAATCACAATGCTCAGAGATGGCTCTTGCTGGTCTCGATAGTGTGGAGCGTACAGTAGACAGAAATGTTTGTTTGAAGAATGTATGTGTCAGAAATTCAGTTATCCTGTCGGATTGATCCAGTTCTGCCAGGCAAATGGTAGTCTTTGAGCTGCACTGAATTCTAGAGAGTTTCTTCTGCAGATTTGCTATTAAAATCTCTACCTGCTGGCTGAGTGATTGCATCCAGTCATCAAAGGTTTGAGGCACTTAAAGCTGTGTGGCCTGGATGGTTCTGTTGCAGCCTTGTGCCTAGCAGGCGGACATCAGTTCCTGGTGAGAGATGGGAGCCCTGGCTCCGAGGCTCCACAGTAGGAGCAGGCGTCCGTGCTGCGTTCTGTTCTTCCCTGCCTCCCTCATGGAGAAGTTGGGCCTCTTTGAAAAAGAAGGTCTTAGTTACCTCTGGTATTACAGATGCTGCTTTATCTGTAGACTTGCAGCCACCCAGAATGTCACTGAAGAATCTGGAGTAGCTTACATTGTCTTTTCTTTCTTGTAAACTGGAGACGTAGATAATGTGCTGCAAGTTGTTTGCTGGTAGATACCCAGTAACTTTTTCTGTGGGAATCAGTGGCTGTTGAGGTCCTTTATCTAACCCTCGTGTTTGTAGTAGTCTCAGCACTGCTGTCTGCTTCATTGTTTTCACTTTGCAAATGCCTGTTTTCACGTGGGAGGGAAGACCTGGTTACAAAAAATGCTGATGTTTTTAATGGCCCCTTTCAGTTAGCATTGGCACTTAATGTTCTTAGCCCCTCCATGGCTGAGGTGTTGATCCTAGATGAAAATACAAAGACCTCAAAATTACATGGGTGTTGGGAGTGGCAGAGATGTTTATAGCCCACCCTAGGCTTAGTTGGAGGAGGAAATTTTGAGGAGAAACCCTTTTTTTTCTTCTGGGAAATGATGCAGGTGGGGTGCAGTGAGTTACAGTGCTTAGTGAAACATTTGCAGTCTTGTCTTTGCAGAGACTTTGTAGTTACACTGGTTCTTAGTTCTTCCTCAGCTTCAAGGCAGCTGGAGGAAGACCTTGCTGTGAACTGTTGGACCTTTGGGCTTGTGTAAATCGTTAGATTTTGTCTGTATTCCAGGCAAGGACAGTCGCATGTTAAACTATAAACTGCATGTACCTCAAACAGCCTGTGGCAGTTCTCGGGAAATTTGTGTTTATGATGACGGGCAGCCAAATATAAATGCATTACGAGCATTTCTGGCTTTGATTTAATGGCTAGTAAAAAATCCTCGTTAGTAATTACTTTCTGATTGTTTGTCCACCACCAGGTAGGGAGTACGTGCAGACACCTGCTATCCGGTCCATAATTCTTAGCTCTGGAGTTCTGATAGTAGGAATTCACACTGAGTTCAGTTGGGCTGTTCTAACAATAATCAGGGGCCTAATCATGTTCTCACAGTGTCTGGTAATGCCATGCGTAAGTAACATCAGTCTTGAACGTCTTTCCAGAAAGCGAGACGGTTGGGCCTGGGGCATCAAATGCTAAAGCACGCTGATGGCTCTAAGTCTCTGCAATCTTCTGAACTCACTGGTGAGAACTTGCTGTGCAGTAGAGCCTGTTAACCAGGCCATGTAAGCCAGATAACATCTCCCGTGAGACAAATGAAAAATGTGGTGCCCTGGATTACTCGGTGTTGTGAAGTGTGTTCGCTTTGCATGCGCTTTGGCACTGGTACTCGCTGAATGTTCCCCTGTACAGCAGAGATGCGATGCTCTTGTGCATCTCTCTTAGGAAATGCCGTGACGGAACGTGATCGCCTCCGTCCCGCCCGGTTCAGCAGTTCTGTGGTTGTGGGCTCTGTCGATTGGGAGCTTTGGCTGTGAGATCTGCCTTCTGCAAGCTGACCGAGACTGCTTCTCTAATGGCCTCAGCCTGAAGAGTCAAAGAATCCAGTACTCTGAAAGGGTTTTTGGAGAGGTTTTTACCCCAATATAGTCTTAGTGTGTGTTTTCCTACTGCGTACCACCCCTCCTTGTGAGAGCAGATACTCAGCTTGATGTTATGAAGCAGTTGCTTTATTTTTAATGGCTCTGAATATCTAACTCTTCAGATGCTTGTCGGGCCTGAACAGTTTAATCATGCTGTTTGAATTTCTGTAGTAAAATTTTATTTATTGTCTGTACACTTACTTGTGTACACAAGTGGATGGGCTGTTATGTGCGCTCTGCAGAGCCTACTCAGGTTTGCTGGAATTACCAGGGAAAATCTTCCACTTAGGCTGAAAAAGAGAAGTGCCAGTAGAGGGGCCAGGAGCTTACACATGCATTTTCTGCTGTCCACCCTCTTTTTTAGGAAGCTGGTTCTTGCAGCTTCTGTAAGTCTGTCTCCCTGCTCCAGGGAAACAGAGTAACGGTGAGCACGTGGCCTGGCAGTGACACCTGAGGCAGGAGGGGGGCTGCGGCTGTTACTGTGCAAGGTCCTGTTCTTGGAGGTTTCCTCTCCAGGCAGATCCCATGGCAAGCCTTCCTTCCGACTGGTTGCAGCCAGCCCTGTGTGTTCGGAGGAGCTAAGCACAGGCTGTGGTGTTGTAAGGGCAGGACGCGTTGGGTGCTTGGTAGAAGTAGCTAGCGCTGTGAAGCAGTTGTGTGTTGCAGTACAAACTGCAGAGAGTTCCGGATCTTTGGCAGAGCTGCTGACAGCATCGCTGGGCATCTGCGCTCGGACACAGCGCTTCTTGGGCATCAGCATCCCATGGAGATCACGGATGCATGGACAGGGTTGTGCGATTGAAAGCTGCTATTCAATGGCTTAATCTGCGCAAAAACTCGATCTGAAGTTGCAGGTCAAAAAGATGACATATATCTGAGCCACTTAAATGGTTAGAGGAAAATGTATTGATGGTAAGCCACTTGTGCAGTGCCTTGTTAAAAGTCAGAGTTACTGCACAGGGCTTGTAGCTGCTGCTAAGGAGATACTTCATAAATGGGTAAGCAGTCATTTACCCTGTCAGTCCCAGTAACTGTTTCCTTCCTTGTATTCCCAGCTGCAAGCTCCTGAGGCGTATTGGTGCCCCTTCCACTCCTTTGTGCAGTCTGTAAGCCACAATACGTTCCCCCTCTGTGCTGCTGAAGCATTGTGCTAGTGCAGTTGTAGAGCAGGTGCCCACGCTGTCCCCAGCTGTTAAATGCAGAGAGTAACAGCGTGATGTGACACAGCAGCCAGGCTGTCTGAACCAAAGTGGTGTAAGGTGATTCAGAATTCTGCTAGTAACAGCTCAGAAACATTCTGAGCTTAAACTACATTCATTCAGAACAGCATGCTGCAAACCAACCAGTAAGAACCATTCATGTAGCCTTGTCTCAGACCAAAACCGCACCTGCCCAGCTTCTGACAGCCATCGTGGGATGTGCAGTGCTTTCTGTAGGGTCAGGACATAAAGATTCCTAAGAGTTAAGGTTAGGAAAAGACTAAGATGACCCTTGTTGTGGAATTGACTAAAGGTGTCTTGGAAAATCCTGAGATGTTTTTGGGGAGTGTGCAGCTGTTGGTTGTGACAGTTCAGATTTCCCGAAATGATGATGTTCTTGTATTGGTGGTTGAGACTTGGTTGGATTCTGTGTAATGAATGGAACTGCTTTGTTCTTCTCAGTTCAGTAAGTTCTGTAGTATTAAATAGTCATCAAAGGTTTCATCTTTTTTTCTTTTTTTAACTTGAAGCTCTTAATTTCAGAAGTCACTGTCGTGCTTCACTGATTTTTGAAAGCACTGAAGGTCTCCAGTAATACCAGGACTGTGCAGCTGTACAGCAGTGCCTTTCCAAGTAACTGAAAACATAGTAACTGAAGTTTAAAGAGAAGGCCTGGGCTTTCTTCTTGCCTGCTGTTGGTTTTCTTTGTCCATTTGTTTTTTTCCAGACAGATGAAGACCAGTGTGTGATACAAATGAAAATGACATTTTTCTTGCTATTGCTGTTTACTGTTTTTCTCTGACACAGCTGAAAGATTTTCAGTTGTGCCCTTATTCTCCTGTGGAAATAAAATGAGAAGTGATCACAAAAGTGATCATAAAATTTCTGGAAGAAGGTTCTTAGAGACGATTTTAAATTACTTATTTTCTAGAGAAAGTGGTGTTAAGAGGATACTAACTTTAGCATCTGTGCTAGTTTTGCAGGCAAGAAGGAAGTGTTCCCCACAACCCATGTAATTAACCCGTAAAGAGCAGCTACATTTCCCTGGTCTGTAGTGCATCCTACTTAACTGCTTTTCCAGAAAGGACACCTGAGCTCGGGCTGGAGCTGTGAGAAGCGCAGGACGGTGCCTGCGGGTGCAGCGGTACATACAGCAGCACGCCCTCGACTCCACCGCGCCGGGCATGTGTGCGATTCCACCAGAGAGCGTTCCCCAGTCGCAGCCACAGTTGTGTGCTGCAGGAAACAGACCCCTGTGAGGGTGTACTTCCATGTGCAGTGCATACTTATTTTTGCACGGGAATGGTAACTGTCAGAAGGAACTCGGCCTTGCCATGGGTGGGCTTATGCTTTGAACTGGAGCGTGATGCAGGCTGTACACCGAGAGTGGGGTGGGAAGAAACCTAGGAAGTGGTGGTGAGCAAAGCAAGAGGTGAATCTCAGCACAGAAGGATGAACTGCACGGTGCTGGTGTGCAGCTCTCCAGGAGAAACAGGGTGAAGTGTGGTTGGGTAGGTGTCAGGCATCGGTGACGTGCTGTGGCGCTGTCGCTGTAGTGCTCCTTAGCATGTAGCCCAGGGAGGGAAGAGCTGGCTTTTGTAATGGGGATGTGTAGCCTCTCTGGGCACTTGAACATGCCTGGGGATGTTTTGGAGTGGAAAAGGAGTGTCAGTGCAATGATTTCTAGGAGTCTGGATCATGCAGCAGTCCTTCATGGGCAGTGTTGTGGTTTCTGAACTGGATGGCAGTGATGAATTCAGAACATCACAGTGAATCTCTGGTGGGGGTGTAAACGGCGTTTTCATAATTTTTGAAAAAATGTGCTAGCAAGCTTTTTCTTTATATCAAGTAGAATTAAAATGTAAACAGCCAACTCTTGAGGTTTTGCTCTATGAATTGTAGGGTACTTCTTTGGTGAGGGCATTGTGAATGGTGTTACATTCAAGCTATTTTCCTAAAAATGACTTCAAAACATTGAAGAAATGAAGCTAATTAAAATCAGATTTAGCAGTACGAATACTGGAAATTGATTCATCGCTTACAGCAGAATAAACATGCTGCACTCCTGCTGGCTGAAGAATGCTACTAAAAATGAAAATAGTAACCTGAATGCAATAGCTGAATAAGAACTGATGACTTCAAGTGCTCGGACATCAAAGTAGAAGTAACAATTCAGCGCTGTTTCCAGTGCGTAATGGAAGGATTTGGAACAGGTGTTGTATGCAGAACATCACAAGCACACTGGAAGAATGCTTGTGGAGCAGTGTTTGTTCTTTGTTTTCAAATGTTAGTTCTTACTTTGCTTAGCCCTGTTCATGGACCTGTTGCTCCTCAGAATCTGTTGTGCCCAGAAGCAGTTTTAGTCTTCACAGAAACATTTTCTAAAGGCGAGCAGACTGGGAAGAGCAGATGAGCAAACAGTAATTGCAGTGTGTGCGCAGGGTCTTAAGTGTGGTGGTGGTCTGTTGCCAAACAGTGAACTTCGCTGGAAGTACAAGTTCTGGTGCATTCAGGAGTGTAAATAGCTTCTTTGGGAGCAGCTCTGCAATCCTGAGATGGAATTGAAGGAGAATCTTAAATGTGGATCACAGGCTGGATTTGTGAGGAGCTTCAGATTCCAGCTTTGACTTGGTTTGGAGTTGAAAGCAGACTTCCCTTCATTTTAGGAGACATAAATTTAGGGGGAAAAATCTTAATGCTTTTACTGAGCTAATCAATAAACTCCTGGCAGTGTTTTTTGTTTTCCATTGAGCATCCCCTGTGAGCCTGTACAGACAGCACTGTTCCCACCAATTCTGTCTGTGGGCTGGAGGGATGCAGTTGCAGTTGACACGTCAGGCGCTTAATTCTCGGTCTCCTTTCAGAGATATGTTAGAGAAGGACGTAGATGTAGTAGTTGAGAGTTGTGAGCTCCTCCATTTTAGGGTTATCAGCTGAACTTGAAAATAAATGTTTCATTTAACTTGCGACCTTCAAACTGTCCTGAGGACTGAAAACATTGTAGCTTCACAGACAGGTCCCAGTTCGTGCCCATAAACCTGCCTTACTGTTAATGCCGATAGTTGAGTTCCACAAAACAAGGGGAAACTGATGCAATTTCTACCTGGTGTTGTTTGTATTTTTGGTTCCTTTCTCCCCCTCCCTTGTTTGGTATCTTGAGCTGAATGCAGCAGAGCAATTGAAGTCTGTATGCTAAAAACAGCTTAAAGGGAAGGTTTATTCAAGCAAAATCTTCAGAAGGATTTAGACGGACGTAGCCTTTTTGCCATAAAGGTGCATTAAGGCTCTTAGGAACTTGCTGTGGTGTATTTCTCATTTACTTATAAGGACTATGAAATAGATGTGTTTATATACACAACACCTACAGATTTTGATGTAGTATTTTCTCGTTTTATATTTTGTTCAGCATTTACAGCCGAACAATACCAGCAACATCAACAGCAACTGGCACTAATGCAGAAACAGCAGCTTGCACAAATTCATCAACAGCAAGCAAATAGTAATTCCTCTGCCAACACATCACAGGTGAGGGATTTGTCTGTGCTATGATTTATCCCTCATTGTTTCCCACCAGGGTTCATCTCTAATTGTCAACTGTTGCCATAGAACCTTGAAACTAACCAACAGGAAAGTGGCTTTCGCCTGAATCTACATCATAGCCATTCTGTAAAGTGTTTAGAAGGGACACTGCAGGTGAGTGTGGCAGGCATTGCCTCTGCTCCCTCTTAACAAAAAAAAAAAAAAAAAAAAAGATGGGTCAGTCAATTAATGAAATATTCAGAGCCTTGTGAATATGAACTGCAGAGATCTCCTGCCGTGTCATTCTCCTCTTGACTCTGGGAGATTCTTAGAGCAGGGTGTTTTCTTAGTTAATGACTGGAGCTAGCTCCTAAATATATCCTTCACACAACTGTGGAAGTGTCTGATGTTCATGAGTACGTGGTGTTCACACTGAGGATGGACACATTTAAAAAGGTTCAGAAGTTCTGAGCAGTCTGAACATCTGAGTCGCTGAACTGGGCTTGGAACTTGATGAGAAGGAGTTGACCTGTGAAACAATGTTGTTCCATAGGATCTTGGAAATAAGTTTCTCTGTGTTTTAAATAGTTGTGGGGACTTTCTTCTCTGCTGTTATTATAATGGAGCTAAAAGTGCATGGAAGAAATCACAGTTGAGGTTTTACTTAGTTGTAAGAAGTGCTGACCATTTGGTCTGAGAGAATGACTGGGCCAGTTCTGGTTTACATGGATGGATTTTTGTTTCACTAGTTTGTGTGTAGCTTTAAAATGAGGAGAGTACTGACTTTCAGAAGCCTCGATCACATGTATTTGCTGCCGTTGTTCTTTTTAGGGTTTTGTTTCCAAGACACTGGATTCTGTTAGTGCTCAATTTGCTGCTTCAGCTTTGGTTACATCAGAACAATTGATGGGATTCAAAATGAAGGATGATGTGGTGCTTGGAATTGGGGTGAATGGCATTCTTCAAGCCTCAGGTATGCAGCTGTTCATACAGAACTTATTGCATCTTGATTTTTTTTTTTTTTTTTTTACAGTGGAGATAAGAGTTTCTGTGTGGAGTTGAATAACTTCTGACAAATGGGCTTACTGCTTTGGTTCTCTTTTGCAGGAGTATACAAGGGCTTACACCTCAGTAGTACTACACCTACAGCACTTGTCCATACAAGTTCATCATCAACAGCGGGTTCAGCCTTGCTACAGCCTTCAAATATAACGCAGACTTCGAGTTCCCACAGTGCACTGAGTCACCAAGCAACTGCTGCCAATTCTGCAACAACTCAGGTTCTGATTGGGAACAACATCCGATTAACTGTGCCCTCATCAGTTGCCACTGTAAACTCTATTACCACGCTCAATGCACGGCACATACCCAGGACTCTAAGTGCTGTTCCATCATCTGCCTTAAAGCTGGCTGCAGCGACGAACTGTCAGGTGCCCAAGGTTCCAGCTTCATCCTCCGTGGATGCCGTTCCGAGGTAGGTTTGTTCCAGACCACTTCACTGTTCTCCAGTCTTTATTTTGCTAGAAAAATGTATTTATGGCAAATAAAGAGTTACTAGATCAGGCTGGCTTAAGTACTTTTCTGTGCACTGTGTGCGT
>VXAV01006945.1:159358-171858 GCA_013399715.1 Alectura lathami | reverse complement strand
GATGTCATTTGTGCGTGTGTGTGCCAGTCCTGTCCGTCGCAGGAAGGTAAAAATCTGATAAAGAGCATCTCATGCCTCTGGTTAGTCTCTCGTGTCCTCATAAAAATGAGATTGCTCTTTATAGAGCCACTGTTTCACAGTAGCTGCCTTACAAGTTTGGGATCAACATTTACAAGCAGCTGAGTGTGCACAGGGGCAATATCTGGATGTTGTCACTTGGCCTTCTTCATTCCGAAGAGCTTAGGCCAGAAGGACTGCAGCCGTCCCACACGCACGCTGTCCAGGAAGAGTGCACGTTTGCTGTGCTCGTGTGGGAGAGAGGACTGTTGTTGCGCTGCCTGGGCTTAATCTGGAGGAGTCCTGGGAAGTGTATTGTGCGCTGCAGAAGAGTTGAACGTATGGGAGAAGAGAGCAAAAATCTGTTAAATCTGCCTGCTTGGTTTCAAGCAAAAAACTGTTCCTAACTGATGAACTGGCTCATGCTAATGCTTGATTGAAAAGCGGTGTGGGAGGAGGTTGTCCTTCTTAGCCCGTCGCTTCTGCTTTCAGGGAAAGGCCCGGATTGTGACCTGATGTAGCAGGTTTAGCGTCGCTCTCACAAAATGGATTCCTTGCAGTTCCTTCCAGCCCTTGTGTTACACTGGAGATTGAGATGCATTTTCCCCCTCTGTCGTCTCACTTGGAGGCAGAAGGAATGGTTGCTGTGGTTCTTGCTCTGGCCATGCAGCTGACATGGTCGGTTACACCGAGCTACAGAGATGAATTGCTGTTGTCTTGGAAATTACGGTGGATTCGACTGCTGTCTGGGTTGTTCTTTATTGCACTTCTGAGAAGAAGATACAAAAGCACATTTCAAACTGCCAAGGACAGGAAGATTGGATTGCTGCATAGTTCTGTGCTGGAAACCAAAATTGTACATCGTGAAACAGTGAGCTAACAAGTAATGTGGAATTTTCATTAAAATGTAATGACTAAATGGACTGCCCTAAATTTGGGGAGTGGTTTATCAAGACTTGCTCTAAACTACCACCAGGTATAGGTAAACAGTAGAATTAACAACTGCAGCAAAGCACACAATACAACGGCAGACCATGAAGGATGGCCCAGTACTTCAAAGTAAGAACGGAAGCAAGCTCTCAAGTAGCTAAAGCTTCAGGTGTGCTTTACATGCAGGGGATAAGAGCATAGCCATGAGAGGTGAATGGCATGGTTCCGACTTGCCCTCTGCCTAACAGTGGGAGTCCTACGCAAACTGGTGAACACAGTGCAGACTAGAACTGCGTACTTTGCAGTGGTGCTGGTTGCGTTTTCATTGAGTCTTAGGGAATTTTTCCACTTACTTGCACATGGCAGCCAGGGGAGAGTTGGAAGTTTTAACTTTGTTTTCTGTGAGCGTGTCTTGCGAAGTGAGTGTGCACGGCTTAACAGAATTTGAATAGGATGAACAAATCCATTGCTTTTCTTGCTAGAGATGGAAGTAAAACCAGAGCACTGATTTCCACCCCCTCCACCCCCCTGCCCAAGGGTTCCCAAGACATAAATTAAAACCATCCAGTGGAGAAGGAGGAAGGCATTAGAATCCATCTGTTAGAGAAGTAACGTAATTTCTCTGGAAATTGAAGAAAGCCAAGACTGAGTGAAGGGGCACTGACTGTGCTGATCCGTATGAGGAGGAGGAGGAAGGAGGCAGAAACAAGCCCACCACTGACTGTTCTGTTTAGATTGTTCTATGACCTGTGGTAGCTGGAGTGGTTATTTCAAAGCAGTGAACTTAGTAATGTACAAGAATAATGCTCTAGGATGAAGGTGTCCCAGGCAGTTAGTGAGCTAGGATTGATCCAGGTCACACAGTGCAATTCTGTAAAAATTAATTTAAAAATAGCCGCTGTGTTGGCACAGCAGAAACGTGCTGTCTAATGCCGGGAGTTGGTGACAGAGCTCTGCTGCGGTACTAACTGCAGCAGCCAGAAAGATAGCAGCAGGCGGGTAACTCGGGTAATGAGCTTATTCTTTACCATTAGGTGGCAGTCTAAAACAAAACCAAACCCCAAACCGGGTCTTCTAGCTTCTGGTCGAGAGTTTTGGAGCTGTGCTAGAAACTTCGCTGCAATTCTTGATTATAACTGGTGCTATTTTTCAATAAAAATGAATGAAATAATATAATTGAGCATTAATTGTTCTTTCTTTCCCATTTTGGGTAAGTGGGCTGCTCCATGCCCTCATGTCATCGTCTGCTAACACAACAGCAAAACTTTTATAGCATCTCTTCCTGTCACACTTCAGTGCCTTTCCTGGAAGAATCACACCCTGAAGGTGATGAAAGAAATTGCCACCTGCTTTCCAAAAGGAGATTGTTCCCATGCCAGAGCTGGCCAGGGGTATCCCGTGATTAGGGATATTGAGAGCAATTTCCATTCTGCTTTATAAACTGTGTGTATACCTGAACCTAGGCAGTGCCAGATCAGCTGATTAGGAGGTGGTATTAATGGGCAAGTTGGGAAGAAGCTAAAAATCATAAAATCAGGGCTCTGATTAAACTACCAAAGCACTGCTTCACTGGCTTTATAATTCTTTTCTGGTTCATCATATAAGCATGCTCAAGTGTTTGCATACAGAATTATCCATCCCAAGCATGGACTGTGAACTCTAATCTTGCTGCAGGCTGATTATTTTTTTTTTTTAATAAAAAGCATGTCCTTCTAAAATCCAGCAAACTTGCAGACAGCATGCTTTATTAGAGGTCTATGTACAGCTTCTCTGGGGCTGCTCATATCTTAACCGAGTTGGAACCACAAGTCCTATGGAAACCGGCCCCAGTACAAACTTGGCCCGGAATGTTCCTGGACTTGTGCCTCTTGTGGCACGGCCGGCCTGCTGGTGGCCCTCAGAGCAGCTACAATGCAGGTCAGGCCCTCTCCGGTCTCACTTCCCTGCACTTGTTCTAGCACATCAGCATGTAAATATGGCAACATGGCATTCTCCCTCCTGCCTATTGCTTTTTTGTTGAATGCATGTTGTATCTTAAAGAAATCACACCTTCAGTTTGGTTTGTAATCAGGAGCAGCTTGTATACAGGATCTATAGCTTGGATAATAAACAAACAGCCTGAGTAATAAATGATGGCAAGAAGACGACTCAGGATATTCTCAAAAGGATTTCACTGTATAGTCCAAGCACACTGCCAAGGATTCCTGCCACAGCACAGTGGCAGGTGCATGTGTCAGCAGCGTGCTGGTGGGGAGGCACACAGCCTGCGTGACAGCGCAGAATGGCTGTGGCTTGCATCTGCCCTGCTGGGACATGCTGCAGTGGGGACCTGTGCTTTTGTTCTATGAGATTATTCATGTAAGTAAGTAAGAGCTGTGATCTGTTTCTTTCCCAGGTAGCTGTAAGGGCTCTGCAACACTATTTGGCACCCAGTCAGCTGCTGCCAGAGCACTACAGCCGCCATTCAGAGGGGATAGATCTGTACGCCAAAGCACTCAGAGAAGAGCTGTGAGAACATCCAAAAGACGAACACACCTGATGCTGAGAGTCCTGGAGCTCAGCCTGCTTCATCCCACATGCCACACAGCCTGAGCACAATTGCCAAGTGCCTGCAAGGAGAGCGACAAGCAGGACAATAGAAGGCCCTTCAGCCTACCAGATAAATGTACAATTTACCAGGTATGCTCACTGAAGCTTAGAATTGCCAAAAGGCTGAGGGACTGTGATTCCTGGAAATGTTTAAATTAGAACTGTCTGTTCTTTAAAAAGAAACATTAAAGAAGACTGAAGGGCAGTCTTGTGGCAGCAGAACCTGGTGCCCAGTGCTGGGACAAGGGGCAGTGGGCACAAGCTGGCACACAGGCGGCTCCCTCTGAACACCCGGCAGCACTGCTGTGCCGTGCGGGTGGCTGAGCACTGGCACAGGCTGCCCAGAGGCTGTGGGGTCTCCTCCTTGCAGACCTTCAGAAGCCGCCTGGCTGTGGGCCTGGGCACCCTGCTCCAGGTGCCCCTACTAGGGCAGGGGTTGGGCCTCCAGAGGCCCCTTCCAACCTCTTCCAGTTCTGTGTATCTGTGATCTCTCCTGGCTTCAGGATCTACTGACAAAACCCAGAGCAGATCATCATTCCCTGCTGAGTTTCCTTAAATCCTTGTTTCTGTGAAAGTAGCAGCAGTACTGTTTCCTAGGATCCTTACAGAGGATTCCATTCTGAACAGGCTCTGGGTCAGCTGCTGATTACCTTCCCAAAAGCACTATTCCAGTCACATGCTACTGTCAGTTAAGGCTTGGACACAGCCTCATTAAGGGCTGATGAATCCCGGGCGCCTCATGGACAAGTTACTATTCTCTAATCACAATTAACTCACATAAGCCTGGTTGTTGAGCTTCAGCAATCAAACCCATTGGTTTCATGTTCTATAAGCTTTCCTTGTATAGCTAATAGAGTGTGAAATCATCTTGTGACACAAAAACATTTTGCATAATCTATACTAGAAAAAAAAAAAAAAAGGAAATTGTAAGAGGGTCTTACCTACATTAACATCATACATAAGGTTTGCCATATGTTCAGTTTCTTCAAAAAATAATATGTACATCTGAAAAATAAGCCATCTTCTGTGTTGCATAAAGATGAAGGTTAAAAAGTAATTATTTTGACAGCAACCCAATGAAACTAGCTTCTTTACCACATATTTACTCAGAAATCAGAGCTCTTCAGACTTTTTCATGGGTTCCCATTGTGTTTGTAAGGTTGATCTTGACTACAAGCGCTCTCATAAGAAACCTGGTGAAAAGTTAAATAGGGTTTGAAGCCAGCACAGAATATAAATATACATTTGCTGTTATTGTCAATTTGGATTTAATTCCAGAGTGTTTTTTATGGCTTAAGGATCTTGTTGTGCTCCGAATGCCATTTTGCTTAACAGTGGGGGAGGAAGGTGGTCCTGGCCCAAGGTCAGCAGGAAGGGAGTCATGCGGAGGCAGGAGCAGCTGTTTGTCAGAGGAACAAAACCACGTCTCTGTTTGGGGAAGGACGTGACTGCATTGGACTTCACTGAAGCTTTCAGAAGGAAGAACTGATCTGTGTAAGGCCCTGAGATTCCTTGGCCTTGGCTGGGAACTCCTGTGGTTCATGGGGACAAGACACAACACCTGGGGAGCAGCAGCCCTTGCCACATCATGGCTCCCCACTAAGCCCAGAACTCACCAGGAGCTGCCACTGCCACTCACCCTCTCGTGGGCCGCCGGGGCTCCCTGCCCCACACCAACCAGCAGGGCTTGGGGTGCAGGCCACCGAGGCACGTTCTTGCCCAGAGCCTGCTGAAGGGCAGCCTCTGCAGCACAGCAGCTGCTCCTTCTGGAGGCCTTTATTTTTATCAGCCAGCCAGCAGGAGCACCTTGACAAGGAGCAGCATTTCCTCTGCCAGCATGGCTCAGTGTTACAGCAGGAAACATTTTCCCCCTAAGGTTACTCTTCATATCAAATCAAATCACAACAAATAGCATCATGTTGGAATAGCACTGCTTATAGAGACTGAGCAAGCACAGTTATTCTGCAGAGTGTGCACACAGACACACTTCTAGGGTTCTTCTGAATGCTTGTCTCTTGCAGTCTCTACTTCTTCAATTTTGTGACTGATACAAGCAGAACATACAGAGGCATGAAATGAAGAACTGGAATGAAGTAAATAAATGGGAGCAATGAATAGGAGCCAGGATCTTCTCAGCTACAGCTGAAGGCATCACAAGATTTCCCTTTATAGTGCTGGTTTGTATCCTTACCTCTGCCACATCGCTGGCAGAATGAATGCAGTGGAATTGCTCATATGATAAAATTAACCGATGTTAAAACCTAGAAACTGATGTTGGAACATGGAAAGTGCTCCAGGTTTCAAGCACTGAACTTAGGATCTGATCTGACTGCATGGATACACAGTAATGAAGTTACACAGTAACAGCAACAGCAGTGAGACAGAAAACACTTTAACGGGAGCTACCCTCCCAAGAGCACAAGACCCTGGGCTGTCCTTGGCAGCTGTCATTCTTCTGTACCTCCCTGCACTGCTGTCCAAGGCCAGTACTGCCTAAACGGCTCAGAAACCTTATTGACGTGAACTTCAGCATGAAAGCAACTCTTGAGTACAGTTACACCCAGCCACCACTGTGCACAGGAACAGTGTGATTATAGAATACGGTTGTGACAGGTCTTACACGTCCCCCCTGCCTGACTGTAGCAGAACACATATGGTCTGCAGTGGGTTAGGCTGCCACAAACTGCAGCAAAACCCCTGCGGAAGTACAGAGCAGGCCTTTTAAATGTTTGTGCAGAATAAAGCTGCTGCTTCTGGGGGTGTAGCTAGGGTCCTGGGAGCTCTGATGAGCCTCTCTGGAGTTTTGGAGAGCCTGGAGGCAGGACAGTATTTACCCATCGGAACTACAGCAGAGGACATAAGCTCCCAGTTCTTCCATCAGCATGAGGCACACATTACAGGAAATGACTGCAGTGAACCCACCCATTTCTGGCCAACACTTTCAGCAAGCATTTGGATATTTATTGTCCCTCCTCTAAGGCAACATATATATTTTTGCAATATCTTTAAGTATCATTCAGGACATGATGTTCCAGTACAGCATTCCTGATGTATCAATTAACTTGAGTGAGTTGGAAAGCTTACCTCAAAGCTGTGCACATAATGTTGACATTAAAGCAGAAAATGCTGCCAGCATTTGTTGGAGTGCCAAAATGAAAGTGCTCTGGTCAGACTGACACCAGCCACTTCATTGTTCCCATCCTATCTTACAGGATAATCTGAAAGTGTCTGGGCCATTCTCCACCCTTTCCTCATTTTCTCTGCAGGGAAGCATGAGATCAGCAGCTTTCTCCTTTTGTTCTTTTTTTTTTTTTTTTTTTTTTTTGTCCTTTTCATGACTGGCATTTATTTTGATTTATTGGCATTCATTTTCTTAAATTAAAAAAAAATCCTGGTGTAGAAAATGAGGACACCCGCAGCCTAGGGAAGTTGCCTCTTGAGACCTGCTGTAGCCAGATGTACTCTACAGAATCACTATCAGCACTTGCATCTTGGGTTTAAATTTTTGGTTTCTGCTCTGAATTGCATTAGAGAAATTTCTTCCTGACTGTAGAGGCAGCACAGGGAGATTAACCTGGCTGGGCTAAAGAAAGCCTTTGTGAATGCCACTGTAGTGACTAGCAGGTTTATAATTGCTTATTTGGTGTTTGGTGTTTAGTGCTGCCTCTGGAAGTAAGAGGTGTTAGTGGTGTAGAAATATATACCACCAGCTTCTTAGTCAGCATTCAAAGACCTAAGCCCACTGCTGCCAGGAAATAAAATTACTTCTCATTACATAAACACAAAAGAAACACAAATAGCAACCAGAAACAAGATTTTAGAGAGTCAAGATTCTAACAGAATAAGGAGGCATAGTCTGGATAACTACATAAGCATTCCAGTAAAATCCATCTGGGGGCTGTTACTGTCCCATTTCACATTGGTCACCACCCACAAGTCTCCATCTGTAAAGTTTTCAGCCATGTCCAATCACCAACAGCATACAGCTTGTATTTATTTCCTCCTTTAAGGACAATTACTTCTGTCTCTTCCTATCAAAAACACAAGTACGAGCCACAGAAAAAAATACAGGCCACAGCTCTGGTGGTGCAGAATTCCTTTTGCTAAAGCTTCCCGTGCTTTACCCACACTAGTTCTGATGTCTCAGCTACCAATCTTTTCCCTGCCTTGCTTTCCCAGCTGTATAACAAAGGGGCAAAGGACACAAATTAATGGGATAAGAGCTTCTGGCCACAAGCTAATTCACCCTATTCAAGGCAAGACAGGCCAACAAGAAAAGTGTCTGACACGTGGCATGGGCAGCCACCGTTCTGCTAGGACAAGGTGTACTTTTAACTACTGGCAGAACCAGAGTGAAAGAGCTTGAGGTCAGATTGATTCCCAGCCATAAACATCAAGCACTGGCTTTAACATTTCTTTGGTACATCTAATGGCAGAGTGGAGTAGAGGCAGAGGGTGATACTTCCATTACGATTCATTTTTTCAGCCTGTCACCCTGTGTTGCCCCATTTCACGGTTTCCCATAATTTTTTGTCTTATTTCCAACTGTTCTCTGGAGAGACATTTTTATTATTCTCTCAAAACTGTTAAAAATATAGCCCACATATGTGAGTAATATGAAGAGATTAGCGAAGATGACAGATTTCCTACTCCTAAACTTCTCTCTGTTCATCTGTTGAACTGCACTTGGCTCTACAGTAATAGCTAGCTCCCATTCTCCTAATTTCATACTAATTTTGTACTCTTTCCCTCCCTGCCTGGTAGATACCCACTCCCACATGAGGATTTCAGAAGAAAGGGAGGCAAGGCAGGCTTTCCACCCTGTGGCAGTACCAGGCAGGGAAGTTGCGTACTGCCTAGGACTCTGTCTATGGGTTGAGTGGATTTCAGCTGCATGCCGTGACAGGATTACCCTGTGGATTATCTTCAGGTACATGTAAGAGAGGTAATTCACCTTTTAATCCATGTTTAGTAAAAGCCTTTCAACATAACCTGGTGGTACAACCAAGTACTTCTATCATTTTAGTACCAAATACTATGTTGGGTAGCTAATGTAAGTACACTGTCGTTTAGAGCCCAGTTGTTCTATCTGGTACTGATTTTTTTTTCTCTATGTTACTGCCCTGAATTGTCAGTGGGTTACAGAAAGGAACTGTAAGCAAAATGTTCAAGCTATAACAAATAAAATAAAGGACTATAACATAAAAACTAATTAATTANTATAACAAATAAAATAAAGGCCTCTAAGATAAAAGCTAATTTATTCTACTATGGTTGTGTCAAATATAATCTCATAAAAAATAAGGCTTACTAGAGACAAGAACAAGAGAGCAAGTTAGTCCATCCATTACAGCCAGTGAGGTCTGCTAATGAAAGTATGGACTAGAAGCTCGTGTCCTTGTAGCTCACCTTAGTCAGCAATGAAAATGTTTATTACAGAATAGGACATAAATTCAGCTTTTTATGCAGCTGAGTCTGTGGCTTTGAACAAATGACTTTCAAAACTAATTCCTACAACTGCAAAAGTGAAAGGCAACTTTAAAAGCATTTGGAAGACACGATGTATTTTAATTGTCAAACTAGGAAGCCAATATTTAGTATTTTAAGCTTAGGGGGACAGATATTGCACTTACCCTATAAAATGATTAAATTAATTCACAGAAATCGAATCAGCTCTAAAACTAGAAGTTTCTGTACAGGCTAGGATATTTTATTTAAGTTTACAATCCTAGTGATCCTATCTCAGCTATTTTAACAACAAATATGTTTTGTTTGTCTGTGACATGCATCTGAGTGCAACATGCAAAGGAAATACTGACTTGACTGCAGGGTTCTCTTTCATTTACAGGAAAGCTGAGTCGGTCTCTTCAGTGGATGACAATAGAGTGCACGGAAAAACTCACTTTCCCTTCTTTTCTCCTTTCATATCCTCACAAGGTAAACATACTGCCTTAGGAAACAATATATTCACTAAGCCTCAGCAGGCAACCACTAGCTGAGAAGGCAACAACAGTAGTACCACCAGAAAGGGAAGGATCAGCTTAGGGCAGTGTAAGGACCTACAGTGGTGTTTCAGACTGTAGGAGGTGGAGAGAAATCAAAGGCTTCCTGGAGTCAACAAAGAGGATTTCTCAGTCACTGGATCAAAACCACTTCAGTCACTGCTACTGAAACAAATTCCCACACTGCTCTCAGCAATGTGGTTTTTACTGGAACTTCATGTATGAGAGCTAGCCCCTGTCTATCTGAGAAGCCTAACTAAGAAAACACTGGCTGTAAATAATTTTGGTAAGATTTTAAAGCAAATTTCACTAATTATAGTATCTAAAATCTTAACGGTCTGCCCCGGACTGATGCAGTGGAAAAGAACTATCATTCTTACGTAAAATTAATACTGTGCACAGCATGAGCACAAGGTCTGTGGGTCAGACAAAAACTTGGTGCCCAAGAAAATGTTTCATCTCCATACATGACTGAGATGATGTCACATACAAATGGACCAGGATCATGGCTTTCCTTCCTTCTTCCACATCAACAATAGAGAAAATTATTGCACTGCATTACCACTCCCTGCAGACACCAACAACCATACTAACAATATCCAGCACTGCAGCATAAGGTATCATGATCCAGCTTCTTGAGACAGTGTTAGAAATCATGTTTTCTAGACTGGCTTTGTATTTTATGAAGTTTCTGGGGCAAACTCAATTTTTATCATCAAATTTATCATTTGAATAAATAAATAAATAATGGTTTTAATTTTTTTTTTTTAATGTACTTGAGGTGATGAAAAAAATGGGATCAAAACCTCTAAACAAGTGTACTTCCTGGTTAAATCATATTTTCTAAGCATAAAGATAGCATCATCTGAGGAGTGATATTAGTATTAGAGGTGTGTATTCCATAAGGCTTGAAAGTTTGCATTTTGTTTATATTTGAGCATCACAGTGTGATAATCCTGTCTCGTAAAGTCCATATACACGCAGATAAAGTAAAACAGACACATAAAAAACCAGACTAGAGATAATATAGCATAGGGAAATCTGAAGCTGGCATCTCTTGTGAGTTTAAAAGATTATTTTCTTCCTTAGAGTATTTAGCATGTGGTACATTGATACCATCAGTACAACAGGCATAAGTTTCAGCTTCAAAAATTGCCTGATTTAAAGCTTAAGCTTTAAAAGCTTAAAAGTTTTAAAATATTTGGATCTTTACTATAGGAATAGCTGTTGCTTTGGCATAGGAAATTGTCATGTGGAGTTGGAATCAGCAGTGTGTTCTAGTATTTAGTTGGCAATATGGTCAACACAAAAAATTTCAGAAGGAAAACTTCCCAAGTTTCGTTTGACTCAACATTGTCCTCTAGAGATAATCAGTGTAATTCGTATATTGGAAAATAAAACCTATGCTAAGGCTCAGGAAAGGCATTAAAGTGCCCATCAGGAAATCAAATATTCCCTCCTTTGTTTCCATAAATATCTTCCTGATTAGTATGAGTTGGTAGGAGGGGGCTAATATGCCAGCAAATACTTCTGCATGTTCGTGTCGCCATAGCCCTCATGTCCCTGAGCACAAACGTCTCATGTTTGTGTGGGTAAGCATTAGTATGGCCTTGGTGGCCATGATAGCTGCTGCCCTGCAGGGTCACGGCTGGAAGGCTTGTCTCATTGTTTATGGGCTGTGGGGGAGTGGAAGGAGGAGAAGATTGCCCCAAGATGCAGAGATGGCTGTGAGTAAACACTGAACAAACCTTGAGAATGAAAATAAACAGCCTCTGTTGCTGTTTCTTTGGCGCCAATGCTCTTCCTGTTAGAGCACAGCCTTTGGCAAGCAGCTGGGACAAGCACTTTGGCAGACTGCTCTTCTTCGTGCTTTGGAGCAATGCCTGACTGGCTGGTGGCGGCAATCAGCTGTCTTCAGCCAAACCCACTTTCATGCATTTTTGTATCTAGCATATCAAACTGTTTGTCTTTGTTCCTCTGTTAGTGCATGGTTCATAGATCTGTCTTCTCAAGCTGCTCACTCATTGACTCTTCTTTTTTTTTTTTTCCCCTGCTGCTCCTCCAGCTTTGTCAACTGTTCCAGGCTGCCTACTGCCCTTCTGCTTTACCTGCTTTAAACAATATTGGTATAGTTAAGATGTCTGGACCAAAGACTTCTGAAGGCTGAAAAGCATTTCAGCAGCATACAGAGACTTACCCTGAGGACATCTGTCTGCTTGCAGCACAGGTCAGAGCTTACAAAGGACATCTTTCAGCTGTTTGATAATATTAAAGTGCACAGCTGGTCTCAAGCCAAGTCCTGACACAGATCATCATTATCATGAAACCAATCAGCACAACTGCAATTAATTTAGACCTCTGTAAGCAGACACATGAAAGGGGTAAATGGCTTGGTACATGATACAATCTCAGTCCTGAAAAAAAATAACAAAAATGTGCTTCAAAACTCTGCACTGAAGGCTCGGTTTTTAACAAAGCCAACACAGGATGTATCATACTGTTCCACTGTAGTAAAAGTTCCCTTTCAGTGAGAAACTACATTCTGATTTTCCACCTGACATTTAATGGTAGTAAAGTAAGCTTGCACCTTTGCATCAAGCAGCTATAGGAAAAAATGTCTTTACATAAGTAGTGGCACCAAAAAGTTAATTCAGCTATGGAAATACCTTCTTGCTGATGGCCTCAAAAAACCCCTCCTACAGAGTACATCAAGTGATGACAGAGATGATTTGCCAGGGGTATAACACTTTCTTTCACTCCCTGTAAATCAGAGTGACAAGGTGTCTGCTATGAAATTCCCAGTAGAGAAGTTATAGTCTCAGCAGGGATCTGCAGAAAGAGGCAAGCAACAAGTTTGGAAGTGTTGAATGTCTTCAGATCCTACCTTTTCTAACAAGACTTCTACCTTTAACCTGGAAGTTT
>VXAV01006945.1:127635-138065 GCA_013399715.1 Alectura lathami | reverse complement strand
CTTGCGGGGGAGAAACGCGGAGCAGCGCTGCGGGCACCGCTGCGTCGGTGCCCGTGACCCGAAAATCAGTCGTCGGCCGGTGGCTTTTCCTTAAAGCAGAATAAACCGAGACCGTTTGGCTTACTGCGTGTTTGTAAATACATCTTAATTGTGGAGTGTGAGGCCAGTTATAAAACAGTGTATCCCACGGGAGAGAAGGTCATCCTTGCCTTTTTCTTCAGTGTGTCAGACTTAGCTACAGAACGGAGCTAGAATTTAACACTAATTTACATTAGTCAGCTGCCTGGTTTGGTTAGTGTTGTACAAACGTTTTATCCCGATGTTTGTTTTTATTTTTGCAAACTTCTAATTTGTGTTTTCATACAAATAGTTTTCATTTCTCTCTGGAGGCGATGCTGAAAGTAACTGAGAGACTTCAGATATGTTCAGACTTTAAATTTAGTTTTCTGCATGCTATTTTTTGAGACTACCAGTGACAGCTTTTTTCACAGTACCCGAAGCTGACGGCAGTTTGATAATGTACTCCTCTTTAGTATGGACTAGTAAATACTAGTGCCCTAGTCTGTAAAATTTAATCTGAATTTGTCAGTGAAATGTGGAATTCTGTGAGTCTGGAGCTGCGGGAAGGGCTGCAGGGTTATCAAATGAGGTAATTTTGGGCTTATTTCACCTGACAGGTCAGTATGTTGGAGTAATCTTTTAGATTGTGCAGGTAAACTCAGAGCAAGGAACCTGGAAAATGGAAAAATTAAAAAAAAAAAAATCTCACCTCAATCAGTGAGTGTCATTCATTGTGACAGTGTATGTTCTGTTTAAAATCCAAGATGAATTTTAGAAATCTTGATTTTTTTTTTTTTTTTACTTTAACAATATTTTTTCCACATCTTCTTAAAGTACTTCACTGGCCAGGGGAGACCAGAAAATTTGTTGTTTGCATACTGTTTGAATATATTTTTAAAATATCCAAAACATAGATCGGGCTGAGGTGGCACTAAATCTGTGCAAAGCAGATGTCTGATGGCGTGCTGCGCAGGGATCATGTGGGGCTGGGAGTTAATGTTTAGTGTTACAACCACACTTCAGTGTGTTGTGCATTGGTTAAAAACAAAACAAATCCTTCAGTGGTCTCAGGTCTAGGACTTGCTTTGGAAAAGTAACCCCCCAGAAGTTGGTAGATTGGGTAGCAGTGACAATATTTGAGTTTTGTTTCACAAAATCTTAATATGGGATTGATGTCCTGTGGGTTTTGGTTTCTGTAATAATGGATGTATGACAAGTTGGAACTGCATTCTCTAAAAGTGTTGGGGCGTTTACTAACCTGAGGACTTTTATTTATTTATTTTAAACAAACTGACAGATTTTGCAAACTCTTGAACCTTCTAATGAGCAATGTGGTCAGCCACCTCTGTGTGTTGTGCAATTGCAATGGGAGGATGGTAACAGAAAGAGTTCTGCTGGTGAGCCAGTTTCTAAAAACATTCTTCAGTAAGCTCTGTTTGATTACTGTCAGCTGGTCGGTTTCCGTATTTGCTGCTAGAAGTCATTTTGGCTGCCTGCTGAACAGTCCTTGAGCCACTCTCACAGTGCTTTCCTTAGCTGCCTGGCCTCGAGCAGCCTGAAGGACTTGCACCTTCTTGTTTGCGGCTGGTCTGTGCTGCAGCGGTGAGGACTGCTTTAATATCTGGGAGTTGCCCGGAATGGTAGATAGGAGGTGAGGAGTAGGTGAGGGTGGAAGCAGAGTTGATGGCAAACTGCACATTTGGCTCCTGTGTGGAGGAGGGTGGGGAGGGAGATCAGTGACTGCAGCCAGCCCTTTTCCTCCTCCCTCCTTGACTCCCCTGTCATCTCTGAGCTGTCTGTCCTCCTGCCCTTCCCCCTTCTTTTCCTAGCTCCTGTGTAGTTACTGCCGTGGTTGTCTTTCTGGACAAGTGAGTCGTTTTGATTGGTGTTAGATAAAGTCCTTGTTTTAATAGTAGCTAGTGGATGGCAGCAATTCGAGGGGACATGTTGTCAGTGTGAAGGGCAGGCTTTGGAAAAAGTGCGGTCCTCTCACAGGTTGACATGCTTTTTTAACTAGTTAAAAGCTTTTATTAATTATAGGAGCATCTTGCCACTTTAATACATTACTAAGTGGTTTTGAATGATTCTCTCTGTTAAGTCTGTTAAAAACAGACAATGGGGTAACTTGTATAATCTAAACATCGCATACTTACGATAAATCTACCTATATACAAAAATTGATTGCTGTTTTCTAATGAATTTTTGGCTTTTAGGAAGATGGAACATGAAGGAATAGCAAACTTAGGTGATTGTCCTTTATTGTTTCCAATGTAAACCTGCCTGCAACTGAGTAGCTTTATAGCTCTGCATAATTTCTATACCTCTTTTTGTATTTAAAACAACAACAAAAACACATTTCTATACCTAGCCTTGTTTATCTTAAAACTGTCCAAAAGATAAATAGCTGAATGCAGTCACAGTTGAGCTTTTCAAACTGATAGCTAAACTGGAAACAGTCCTCCCAGAGGACGGAGCTGGTGAGATGTTACGGCATTCACAGGAGCAGTCCTTATCTCTGTGTCTGTCCTCCAGATGTTTCAAGTAATGATCACAGTATGTTCATTATTTCTGTGGGTTTGAGGAAAAAACCTGCCTGTATTTTCATATTTGTTCAGAGTACTGTTTTCTAGGTATGCTTAGCTTTCTCCTTTGTGGCCTTCTAAGCTAGTAGTGGATAGCAAAGAGAGCAAGGCGAGGCATTGCGTTAGAATCAGACTAATGGCCATCGTTTGCTGTTCCTGGAGCTTTTGGCAGTAGATTATTCAAAAGGAAAATGTAATTCATGTGCATTGCTGACAGAAGTGTTGTGCTGGTCCCTGTAAGTGCCAGTAGCAAGGTACATGCTTAAACCAACTGTTTTTTTTTTTTTTTTTTTTTTTGGGTACTGCTGTACTAATGTGAGTGAAAGCACCATTTAGTTAGGGACACAAATTAAAATACTTGATGCCTGCATTGCAACTTTAAACCTAAATCACAAACAGTAATCTGTAGCTGAAACAATGGTGTTCTTACAGTGTTGTTTTTTAATATCTTAATTCTCTGGAGTAGTGGATTGTTGAAGTTTCAGATGAGACTGGTGTGCTGATTTTACAGAAAGCAAATATTCCAGCTGACAGTGTTTGAAGGAGAACTATACTCCCTACTTGCTGTACCACTTGCTTAGAACACCTCGCTTAGCTCATGTTTGTCTTGTGTTCTGAAACTCAGTGACCATTTTTATGCCGGCAGTGCTTGCTCTTCTCTCTAGAAGAAACATTGTGCTAAAGCAAAGCTTAGCTGGAACTCTCGTTCCAAAGCTTCTCTTTTCATGCTGGAATTGTTTCCACTCACATTTTGTTTTGTGATTGAAATATCATGTGTTACTCCTGCTGTAATAACAAATAACTGCTGTACAAGCTTAACTTGATTCATGTTGATACTTGAATTGCAACGTTTACACAGAAATACGAAAAACAGGGCAGGAAGAGCTGAGATCCACTGACTGTATCAGCTGCAGCTGTGCGTGCGCAGGGCTGAGAAGAAAATGCAGTTAGGTGTGTTCAAGCAGTAATACCTTCGCTTAGTAATAGGAAGAACTGAGTCAGGTAGTTGTCATCATACTTGCCAGAGATTGTTCAATGTAGGGCTTCTCTTTTAACATGTTTTATGCTCATGGGTAGAATATTCTGTGATAGAGATGCAGAAGTTAAAGGCAAGAGATAAGCCCTGTATTTCTTACTTCAGCCTCTCCCTGGGGGTAAGTTAGGCGCGGATAGGGATAACATTTCAGCAGTTCATTCCAGCACGTGGAGGGCTGGAAATGGCTTAAAAGGTTCAGTTCAGCTACTGCTACATCACCTTGGCAGATGTGCTTTCTGAGGGTTGTGGGACAGCATCCTTGAGGACCAAGAGCTGCGGGAGCTGGAGGTGTGTCATGGCTGCTAACTGAGGGAAGGAGTGCTGGGCAAGGAGAGGATGCAAATCTTGGGTTCCCTCTCCGTGGAGAGAGGGACTCAGAGGCTCTGCTTATTTCCTTGACATTTCTGGCATCGTTTGTAGGTCAGGTTAGATTTTAGTAGGATTTGAGTAAGATTTGCCAAAAATTTCAGGAGTATGTTGAGGTAGCATCCTATCACAGAAGCGACTGTTGCTGCCACCGCTGTGGGCACCGTGTGGCAACGCTGCTTGGGCCTCTTGTGTTCTGTCTTCACATCATCTGAATGTTTACTTCCTGGGCAAGAAAAGACATCTGATACAGAAAAAGTGTCTGACACTTTAATCGTTCTTGATTAATCCCCTAAAGGTAATGACCAGGCTTTCTAGGGCAGGGTAATCTGTAATACTATTTTGCTTTGTTTACAGCAGAAAGTGGACTGTAAAAGAAGTGATAAGACATAGTACTGCAGATGTCATTGATGTGAAACCACACTGCGTGGGAGTAACTTGTGTTCTTAAAGCATCCTTGTCCTGGAACCGTCTTGGTTAAGCCAAGCAGGTGGATTTTTCAGAGGTGTGATAAACTACTGGGAGAGGAGGGAAGTATGCAGCTGGGTTTTGAGTGCTTGAAAGTTGTATCCTAGCTTTGTCTAGGGAAGCATAATACTAAGGGTATGTGAACAAATATACCACTTTCCACCAGCAAGGGATGGGGAAGAGGCAAGTGGTAGAAACACAGGCATTTGTGAGGATCCCTTTTGGTTGGAATTACTAAACTTTGTAGTTCTTTGGTAGCAGTTGTCGAGGGAAATTGATCCTGTTTATTTATACAGGGAAAGCTGCTAGGCACGTGACAAGTTCCAATTAAAGGCATTATTGCCTGAGTGAAGTCTTTGCAGCTTGGCTTTCTGTTCTTACTAATCCGTGGCATTCATCATCTGTGCTGTTCTTTAACATTTTGTAAACCAAAACTGTTCTCTTATGAAGGCGTCTGAATAGCAACTTGAGAGTAAATAGTCTAAAAGTATTGTGTCTAGAGATTACTCTAGAATTAGTAAACATAATTTTTCTTTTACACAGATAAAGAAGAGTGACGTAATTCAGTCAACCTTTGCTTGCCAGAAGAGTAGGGAAGAAAAAACACCCTTCCTCTGAACACTGTTTAAGAGCTTACAAAAGGAAAGCTTTTTCAGAACCTGCTGTAAATACCTGTAGGCTGCAGGCTAGCTGCAGACTAGCCCACATTACGTGTACAGTACTTTCCAAACAAGGTGTCCTCCTGTACTGGAAACTAGGCTGGATTTATTTATTTATAGCTGGATTTCTTTGAGGGGAATAAAAATTTGCTATTTGACATCAGAGATATTCTGTAGTAATATAAATATACAGCAATGTAAGTATATACAGCCAAATATATATAGTATGCAAAATGATGTTTGCCCATAATATACATTTCTGTTCTCATATTTGTTAAGTTCTGTGGGGAACAGCAAAGATAAGATCTGTTGGGGTCTGTGTGAAAAGAGTGCATATTGCTAACACTTGCTGCATAAACTGTCGAAAGATACTGCCCGTGAACTTCCCCTAATTCTTGTAAAAGAAATTCATTAAAAATTTTAGGAAGTTATAATTGGAATAATTATCTCAGTATTTTCTGCAGTAATAGTTTAGAGAAGAGTTTGAATTTTACAGTCTTAAATTGCTAACATTGCATCGATTGTTTGCAGTAATCACAGAATGGTTTGGGTTGGAAGGGACCATTCCAGATCATCCAGCCCCATGCCCTGCCATGGGCAGGGACATATCTCACCAGATGGGGCTGCCCAGGGCCCATCCAGCCTGGCCTTGAGCACCTCCAGCGATGGGGCATCCGCAGCTTCTATGGACACCTCTCTCTGAGTAAAGAATTTTTCTTTACTCTCCAATGAGAGGGTAAAGAGTCCAATCTACTCTCATTTTAAAACTGCTGTTGCTTTTCTGTCACTACATAGCATGGCGAGGAGTCATCTTTTGTTTTGGGCCCCATTTATATGCTGGAAGGCCACAATGAAGTCTCCCTGGAGCCTTCTCTTCTCCAGACTGAACAAGCCCAGCTCCCTCACCCTTTCTTCACAGGAGAGATGCTCCAGCCCTCTGAGCTTCTTTGTGGCCTCCTCTGTATGCGCTCCAGCAGCTCCACATCTTCCTTGTGCTGGGGGCCCCAAAGCTGAGCGTGGGGCCTCACGAGGGTAGAGCAGAGAGGTGGAATAGCCTTGACCTGCTGGTCACACAGTTGGTTGTCTGGGCTCCAAGCGCACGTGGCTGGCTCATATCCCATTTCTCATCCTCCAGCATTCCCAGATCCTTTGCTGCAGGGCTGCTCATGATCCATTCATTGCAAGATACTGGGGGTTGCCCCAATCCAGGTGCAGGAGCTTGCGCTTGGCCTTGAACTTCATGTGGTTCACATGGACCTACCTTTGAAGCCTGTCAGGGTCTGTGTGGATGGCATCCCTTCCCACTAGTGTATCAGCTGCACCGCTGACGTTGAACGCTCACTTTTCCCCTGATTTTTCCAGCACATGATGGTAAACATTCCTCTGTGGGTATTATTCCGGGTAGTGGATATTATTTCACTGCATACAAACAGACGAACTTGAGCATGAAACAGATCCACCTGATGTTTGTGCCTTGCAGCGTAGCTGACTGATAGGGGTGAGGGTGGAGGCTCTTTGGAGTTACAGCTGCTGCTGAGAAAGAAAACGTATAGCTTGTGCTTTCTATGTGACTTGGACTTTTCATGTAAGATGTTCTCAGCCGTCATTTTCTTCCCTTGGGGTTATTTGGACTTGCTCTTTGTTTGTTTGTCTTCTGGTGTATAGAGTGGCGTCAATTCCACCTGTAGAATGTAAGAACTTGAGGTGTATTTGAAGCTAAAATGAGTAATTGAGAAGGCTTGTCATTTCCCTACTGTGAAACAAATGTTCTGGCAGACTTTAGCACCTTAGGGATAGTTTCTGCCTACTGAGTCTTGTGGTTTCTTGAGCATACTTACACAGTGAACTCTGTAATTATTTTCTTTTTTCCAAAAGGGAGCTCGTCTATCTGAATTCAGGCCCTCTAAGCTGATGGATATGTGTTGACTCTGAAAAGCTTTGTTCAGTGTTGTGCTAGATGCTATTAAAAGGCAAATGGAAGGTCAGGCTGGGAAGGGGAATGGGGTGGGTGGGTGCAAGATAGAAGCTATCTATACTTGTTCTTCTGGAGGCAGTTCCAGAATATCCCTGGGGGAGGAGAAGGATGGTAATGAAGTAAATGCAGGCAAAACAGAGCATTAAACTCTCTGCAGCTGTTTAATGGCAAAGGCTGACTTAGGGCCCGTGTAAACCGCAGTTGTCTGCAAAGATAATAAATCAAGCTCCAAAAACGCTACGAAAATTTCAGCTTGATAAGGTGAGCATAACACTTCACACCCTACAAGACTGTCAACTCACTAAAGCTGCTATAAAAATCCAACGTTCTTTTCAAAAAGCTGTGTCAGAGCTTCCTCTTGGTGTCTTCTGTGAAAGGTTCCCTGCCTCCAGTGTCCTTCTCCTGTTTATGGAGCTTTGTTTTAGGGATGCCATGTATGGGGAAAAAGTTCTTGTGCTGACTGAAGGTGACTTGAATGTTTCATTTGGTTTGAGGTTTTTAACAAATACTACGAAGATAGGTCTTGTGTGTGATGTGGCATAAGTTACTTATAATGATTTGAGGTTTACCAGAGCAGTGGAAGAGAGTAGAGTTCTCAGGTGTACAGGCCAGGCGTTGGTTTACATTGTGAATCAAGAAGATTGAGGTCATGTGGTAGGGTAGTTATGGAGAACAGTTTAGGTTGTGCTTTGAAAGCAAATATATTTAATTCAAGGCCTTATTGTAGGTGAGCATGTGAAGATTTACAGCACGTGTACATAAGCTGATTTCCGTGCTGCATCCTTCAGGTGCTTAAAATAAAATGTAAGGTTGGACCAAGACGGAGTAGGCTGCATCTAAACTGTCTGAATAGTTTTCTTTCAGTTGTGCTTCCAGGATCTTTTTTTTTAAGTAGTGTTTCTGTCTTTTTGTTCTACAGTCAAAGCCATATATATTTGACCGTGTATTCCAGTCAAACACATCACAGGAACAAGTATACAATGATTGTGCTAAAAAGATTGTCAAAGGTAAGGTGGAACAAACTCTTAGCCATAAGGAAATGTCTCATGTATGTGGATGTCAGTGTTCAAAACTGGTCCTTGTGTTGCTCCCTTCTACATTCTGAGTGTTTTATAATAGTCATCATGGTTCGTAGCATAAAATCATCCTGTAGTTGAGCTGATATGATGGCAGTACTGCACCTGCTGTTTCAGTTGTTTGCAATGTTTGATAATATTTACTTGTCATGTTACCGGTTTGTCAGATCTCTTTCATATTGAAACTTTACCATTAAAAGATTAGTTCTCTTATTTCAGCGCTTCTCAAGGTGTACTGTTTCTCTAAACACGAATTGTCAGAATTGGCTCAGTAACTTCTGGGACTGAAGTCTCATAGCACAGGTAGTTATACCAGGGTAAGTTCTGATAGTAAGCAGGTAGCTGGTTCCCTCCAGATAAAAGGAAGTCCAAGTTCTAATTGACACAGCTTTCAAAACAACCTTATCAAAGTCTTGTTGGAAATGTTGGAAACTACCTACAGTTAGAAACAGGGTGAGATTAGTTACGTGTTGAGGGATTTTAGTCATCAGAAGAGTGAAATGCTGCTAACAGCCCGTGCTGCCGCAAGTATTTAACTCTTCGATGAGTTAAGCAGAAATCAGGGTTAGATCAGAAGTTTGTTCCTTAACAACTCTTAGTCAGCTCCAGTTTTTATCTTGCCCCTCTCCTCCCCATCCTGCTTCCTCCTCTAAAAATCTAACCTTTGTTTATCTGGGTGGGTTTTCTAGTCTGTGGTACATGATGCAGCAGATGAGCGGTAGCGGTGGTACAAGTGGTTCACAGTTACGGTGGGAGGTAGAGGACATCCTAGTTTGGAGTATCTCGTGCCTGCTTTGAAGAACGTCTGCTTGCAGGATGTGATTCCGCATTAAATGACTTGTAACAACACTACCAGACTCTTTCCCCTCAGCCTACAACTTTTTGAGTTGATTCATTCATGATTTAAAATATAATTTTATGACCAAAGAGTAGGATGCTTGAAACTTAGGGCACAGCCCATTCTCTTAACAACCAGATACCTCAACTTCACTGGCAGGGCAGCAAATAGCATAGCATTCTAGCATCCAGTTTCTTCCTCTAAATTATCAGAGGCTATCTGTTCAGCCTGGCAGCTGTATTGATTTCCTTTTTGTTCCCGACTCTGAAGTCCTGTTTTTCTGGCCGAAGTAACGGCTGCTGCTAATAGAGAAGCTTCCCAAACACAGTTGGTGGTGACTTCATGCATTAGAAGTGGTAGGGAAGAACATGGCCATCCTCCCCTCCTAACACCCCGCACTGTAGCACTGGATTCCCAAACGCTGAGTGGTTGAACTTGCTATACATTTGAGGAACTGTCTGCTTGCAATCCGTTTCATCTGACTTCTGTTTAGGAGAAAGAAATTAATCCTAACGAAAATACTTTTTTCCCTTTAGATGTACTTGAGGGATACAATGGTACAATATTTGCTTATGGGCAAACATCATCTGGGAAGACACACACTATGGAAGTAAGAAAACTTAAAATAATTTTCTCTTAATATCACTGTCATCTCTTTTCACTGCAGTAGTCTTACATTCCCAGAGATAAGATGTCAGCTTATTTTCATAAAGTCATAGAATGGTTTAGGTTGGAAAGGACCTTTAAAGGTCGTTAGTTCCAACCACTCCACTGTGCGCATGGACATTGTTCACTGGATCAGGTTGCCCAAAGCCCCATCCACCCTAACCTTGAACACTTCCAGAAATGGGGCATCCACATCTTTCATTTTCTTTTGCTTTCCATTACAAAGTTTTGATATCGAAATTATTTTTCAGTCTAAGAATGGCAGTTGTGTTTATTCGGTCCTCAATAGCAGGATGAGAAACTCAATACCATTCGTGGTAGATTTCTCACTTGGAGTTGTTTGGGAGATTGAGGCTGATGTTTTGACCCTGGCAGATGCTGGGCCTAAAAGGATGGTCAATATCTTCCTTTGCGGGTAAAATAAGTGCATTGTACCTGCCAACATTTTAAAACTAGCTTGTCTGCGTTTTGCCTTTGTGCTGTTTGATTCAGTGTTAATGTTTTTTTTTTTTTTTCTTTTTCTAATAAGGGGAAGCTTCATGACCCAGATGGAATGGGGATTATTCCAAGAATAGTACAGGATATTTTTAATTATATTTACTCTATGGATGAGAATCTTGAGTTTCATATTAAGGTAAACTTCTCTTCATTGTTACTTATTTAATCCTCTTTAAATGGAAGCAGTTTGTGGCTGAATGGATGTT
>VXAV01006945.1:101142-122230 GCA_013399715.1 Alectura lathami | reverse complement strand
CTGCTGGGGTTAAGCTTCTGCTGAAACCCTCAGGTTTAGTAACAAAAGGTTAGGCAAATATCCTGTAACTTAATAGGAAATCATGCCTTTTAGTAGCAAGCACTCCCAGTGAGACTTTGCAGGAAGATGCTTACAGGGGGGTGGATTTCTAACTACCGATAAGCTTTTTTCTCTTTTCCATATTTGGTGGTAGGAGATCATATAGAGGAGTTACTGATGTAAGAGGTACACCACTGATGTAAAAACTGCATGTTAACTGCATAAAGGTGTGTTAGTTCTTGAAGTTTCGTCTCGAGCTGATGCATTTGAATGAGATTTGCCTGACTGAATACATCACCTGAATTAAACGCATCTGAACTTTACAGCTCATACACCTCTCTGGCTAGTGGAGATCTGGTCGCTGGGCTTTCAGGTTGAAGAGAGCTGCTTCTTAAGCTAGGTGCTTTGCACCCTGAAAGTATTATGCTCTCCACTGGAGAAATGTTTGTTAGGTGTGGCGAATGCTACCCTTGGTTCAGAGCTGTATGCTATCCCAGCTCGGGGTAGTTCAGCTGCGTTTTTCCAACTCAGTCAGCTTGGGATTTTTCAGTCTTCTCAAAGTTTATTGTATTACTCTGTCCATTAACAGTTGTGTCAATCCAGTTGAAAGAATAATAAATTGGAGGGAATAGAGACAAGCTTTTTGAAGAGGTGTCAGTTGTTTACACTTCCACTAGTGTTTTGTGTTTTTTTTTAAAGTAATACCTCTGAAACTTTTTTTCTATGTAGAGCAAAGACCATTAAGAACACGGTCTGTGTCAACGTTGAGCTCACTGCAGAACAGTGGAAGAAAAAGTATGAGAAAGAAAAAGAGAAAAACAAGACCCTGCGTAACACCATACAGTGGCTGGAAAATGAGCTCAACAGGTGGAGAAATGGTGAGACGCAATTTTATCTTTGTTTTGCAAACTTCAGACGAGGTGACACTGAATTAGTCTGCACGATACCAAAAATAACGAAGGGCACTATGCCAGCCAGTAATAATGATATTAATGCTATGATACGAGGTTGATGTTGGAGCTTTCTGTTTTTCTTTGGAACTGGAACAACCTTCAGTGATCGTGTACTGGCAAAAATGTCTGAAAGTGTGTGGTGTTAGGCTCTTCAACACTTGATTTACTGCAGAACTAGATCTAGGTGAATTCTAAAAAGGCTGTTTTGGGGGGAGGAATGATATTAATTGTAATTGCAGAAACTGAATAAAAATTTCCTGTCTTGCTTTCTAACTCGTATCACTATCATAAGAATTTGTCTTCATTTGTAGCTCAAACACTTGTGTAGGCAAAGAAGTGCTAACAGTACAGAATGTGTGCCCATCCTCTCTGAATGATTGAGGTTTTTTGGATTGAAGTGACTGGCAAAATGCAAGTTAAATATGAAACTGAAAGCTCAGGAGAAGAGGAGGATAGATCCTACTTGCAGATATTTTCTAAAGTTTGCAGTTTTAGAAGATAATTTTGCGATCATGCAGACAACTCCTGCTCCACGTCCTAATGTAAATCTGAGGAAAATGGTCTCACTTAAACTTGAGTGGCATGTGATTTATTTTTTCCCCATCTTGTGTAGAGATGGTATGAGGCCACACCTGGAATGTTCAGTATAATTCTTCCAGAATATTGACACAAGATACAGGAATGCTGGAAAGAGCCCAGATCATCCAAGGACTGCCAGGAATATTCTGTAATAAGGCACTAGGAATTTAGTTTGTTTGCCACAGAAGTGCCTTAATTAGTGTGTAGTATATTTTAAGCTAGAAAAGTGTTCTTATCAGAAAAAGGTTATTGATCATAAAAGTGTAATGGAACAAATATTGTAAATAAGAAGCAAATAGATTTAGCAGTAAATACAGCTAGCTATCACAACAGGCTGATAGGGGAGAAGAAAGGATTTCCTGTCTTAAGCACATGTTAGGTGCCCTTCTGGAAGATGCTTTGATATGAGCTTTGGAGCTTATAGCAGAGAACTGGGTGAAATGTGATGTTCTATGATAAGCAGGAAGTAGTCTGCATGATGTGGTGATCATTTTTTGCCATAAAAGCTGTGGACTTGATTGCTTATTAACCGTGGAGCTGTACTGTCGTTAGGGAATGCATAACACTCCCTAAGGCTAACTTTATGGAAGATACTTCATGACTGACTGTACTAAAAATACTTCATAAGTCTATTCCTTTACTTAAGGGGAAACTGTACCTGTTGATGAGCAGTTCGACAAGGAGAAGGCCAACTTAGAAGCTTTTGCAGTGGACAAGGATATTACTGTTATTAATGATAAACCAGCTACCACAATTGGAGTAACTGGCAATTTTACTGATGCTGAGAGAAGAAAATGTGAGGAAGAAATTGCCAAGTTATACAAACAACTGGATGACAAGGTATGCCATTCTTACTTAATGCAAGACCTCTTGGAAGTGCATCTTGAGCTACATTATGTAATACTTAATTTGCCAGTCATCATTCGTTAGTACAGCTTGTTGAAATATTTGCTGGGAGCACCTGCTCTGGTTCTGAAGTTCTGATTAGGAGATAGTAGAATTGCTTTGGTCCTGAAAAGCATCCTTTCTGAGTTGCTCTTGCCCCTTTGCTGAAACTGATTAAAAAAAAAATAAGTACTGAATGCAAAAGTACGTAGGGGGAAAAAAAAGATAAAAATGGAAGTTAAGAAGGAAAAGTTCATGAAAATTCTGAATAGCGCTCCTATGGGTGTAAACGATTCCTGGCTCATTGTTTGGGTCAATACTGTATGAAGAGGAGTAAAACAATAAGTAAAAAGAGGAGGAAGAGGTAACTGGAAGAATACATTGCATACATTTAAAAATATGTTCAATAGCCTTAAATTTGGAGAAGAAAAGTCTTCTAAATCTGAATTGCTTCTTGGAAGTTACTGTAGCTTGGGGAAGATTCATAACAGCACAGATGTAAGAATTTTGTCTTCTGAAGTATAATGTTTTATATGTGCACACAGTTAAGAGCCTAATGGATCAGCTAGTTAATGAAGATTTTTTTTTTAGTTTTATTGCTTTGGGTTGTCTAATTGTATCAGAATATGGGAGGATTAGATGCCTGATGCTAACATCTCTTAGATTACTTTTTTTCTCAGTGTTATTTGTCACTTTATTGAATGTGGTTTTACTTCAACTGCAGGATGAAGAAATTAATCAGCAGAGCCAACTGGTAGAAAAACTGAAAACACAAATGTTGGATCAGGAAGAGGTGAGTTTTGCTTTTGCACCTTTATTCTGTTTTTCTTTGACTTTATTTTGGAGATGGTCTGAATGGGCCACAGTTTGACTACGGAATAGTGTGGTGGCTTATCACTGTACAATGGGTTTTTTAATTGGAGTTGAAATGCTCTGCCTGTTCAGTTCTCCCCACTTAAGCTGTGTTACTGGCTACATTTGAGGCAGTTCACTTGAACCTTAAGTATCCATGAAGATGGAAGGAATTGAAACATTTCATGTGAAGACGTTCACTGTTTTCTTTGTACGAAGTTAGCAGTTTGTCAAAACTGAAGCTACCTTGATTTATTGTAAGTGAACTATAAAAAAGATTTCTTTCGTCAGTGTTGCTGTGCTGACAGAAGGAGGGCAGGGTTATATGTGGAATATAATGGCCCCTCATAAAACTGGAAGCATCTGTGTTACTTCAGGCTGCACCTGTTACAATACTCAAAACTTTTGTATTCACATGTTGTCATTGGTATAACTTAATTATATTGGAAAATATCTAGCAATTTCATTTAGCAAAGATGTCAGAGCAAATCATAGAATGGCTTGGGTTGGAAGGGACCTCAGAGATCATCTAGTTCCAACACCCCTGCCGTGGACAGGGCTGCCAGCCACTAGCTCACTAGATCAAATTGCCCAGGAACTCATCCAGCCTGGCCTTGAACACGTCCAGGGACACAGGGGCATCCACAGCTTCTCTGGGTAGCCTGTTCCAGCGCCTCACCACTCTCTCAGGGAAGAATTTCTTCCTGATGTCCAACCTAAACCTCCCCTCTTTCAATTTTAGCCCATTGCCCCTTGTCCTACCATTATCCACCTGTTCAAAAAGTCGGTCCCCCTCCTGCCTGTAAGCTCCTTTCAAGTACTGGAAGGCCGCAATGAGGTCTCCCCGGAGCCTTCTCTTTTCCAAGCTAAAAAATCCCAACTCCCTCAACCTTTCCTTGTAGGAGAGGTGCTCCAGCCCTCTGATCATTTTGGAATAATTCTGTATATCATAGATTTATTTTATTTTTAAAGTGTTTTAAAAAAAATCTTCATATATAGGGCAAGAAGGAAACAAGTTGAGAACTCAGTAAGTTGGTGCTGTTATTTACTGTTTGCTAAAGTAAGGCTACAGCTTTACCAACTCTTCATTTTTGTCTAGGTATTCTTCAGCAGCTGCAGCGTTAAAGTACTTCAGGTTTAATCCCTAGCTTGTCGACAGTTTCAGACTCGTGAGAAGCATTCATCAACTCTTTTGAGAACTTGATGTATTCCATGTGCATTTTCATTTGCTGACCTTGAGTGCCTTGGTCTACAATCATTTCTATTTTGCAAAGACTTTAAAAGCTGAAGAATTCTGGATGTAGATATATCTACCTGTAGCTGTCCTCAGTGTCCTTATTTTGTTATGCTAGACACTATATTAAAAAAAAAAAGGTAGATACAGGCAGTTACAGTAGACAAAAGCATTACTAAGATTCCACTTACTAATACAGTTTTCTTGATGATGATTATTCCTTATTATTTTAAATATATGTCAATGTTGTAGCTTCTGGCATCAACCAGGCGGGACCAAGACAATCTGCAAGCAGAGCTGAATCGCCTTCAGGCTGAAAATGATGCTTCTAAAGAGGAAGTGAAAGAGGTGCTACAAGCCCTTGAAGAATTAGCCGTCAATTATGATCAGAAGTCTCAGGAAGTAGAAGATAAGGCAAAGGAATATGAACTGCTTAGTGATGAACTCAATCAAAAATCGGTAGGAAAATGGATCAAATTACTGACAATTTTCAACGCAGATTTCCTTGCCTTAGCTGTGTATCATGCTTGAGGTCATTTAAGGTTTTTCACAAGTGAAAATGGGAGTTTAAGTCTAAAACTTCTTTTTTTGTACAAGAAAACTCTGACCAAAATGACAGATGCACTTTTTGTGTGGCTTTCTCTTTCTCCCTTTCTTTTCCATTGTATGAACCTCTGAGAATTCTTTCATGGTAGACATGACCTGAAAGGTTTCTTGCTGTACCAAAATCTGTTTACAGGTCCAGTGAAACTATCTGTGGAAACTGTGTTAGTCTTCTCAGTAGCATTCTGAGATTATTGCACAGTTTTGATGCTGATGTGTGTTGACAGAACTGAGAGGTGGAAATAGAAGTAAAATTAAGACACTTCAGCATTCTCAGTCTGTCACAGCTAACCTATGCAGTAACTGTCCTTTGGCATCACTAGTCAAAACTTTTCTGTAAAACTTCAGACCTGCATTTTAAAACTGGTAAACAAAGAGCAGACAACTTCTGAGTGTGTATGCTGATGAATTGCAGCCACAGGAGCTGAAACCTGCTGAAAATCTGCTCTAGGGTAACTGTAGTGCTGATGGGCTCTCAGAAGTGGCTGCCATGTTTTGATATGTAAGCAGAAAACAGCTAAGAGCTGCAAATACAGCAAAAGGTGTTGGACTTGCTGTCCATGTACCTTTTTCCTATACTTGCAGTCCTCTGCAATATTTAACTCTGTGCAGCTCTGCTTAACACTGTGCTTAACAATGTTGACATAAATTTTGTTGCTGAGCTGTAAGACTGTGTTTTGTGAGGTGAGGGCTTCTGTCCCCAGTACTTTACTTTTCTTTCAGAAGAAATAATGCCACGGTACAACTTCTATATTTGTACTGTTTGGAATATTTACATAGGTTGACAAATTTTTTTTTTTGAAACAGTTTTGTGGCAGTTCAGTAGAGAACAGTATGTTGCTATATTATGTAGTATGAAACTAGTTCTAAAAACTTCAGTGTGTATTGTTTATTGAAATCTAACTTATTTTGCTGTAGGTCACTTTAGCCAGTATAGATGCAGAGCTTCAGAAGCTTAAAGAAATGACTAACCATCAAAAGAAAAGAGCAACAGAGATGATGGCCTCCTTGCTAAAAGATCTTGCAGAAATTGGAATTGCAGTAGGAAATAATGATGTCAAGGTAAGAATTGGTCAATGCAGTTTTAATGCCATATATTCCTCACACGCACTGTGGATGGCTAGGAGGAGTTTTCTTAGTGCAGTAAAAATAGCCACCATAGGAAGCCTCAAGGTTAGCCCTTGCTTTTACTGTGACTTACCAGGTTCCAAGCAGGAACTCATTGTGCAATATCAATAAAGAGCAGGTTATGATATCTGAATTTTCATTCGTGCTCTTACTAGGACTGCGACAGTTTCAACAGCGCTGTCTTGGACCTGCAGTGGTAATCAGGATGTTACCTTAATAATGGAATGTGGAACTGAAGTAGAAGATAAATCTGGAAGGTGTCTGTAGGATGGGAATGTAAGGGAAATAAAGCAATTTTCAAGAGTTTAGGTGATAAGTCATTACTTCTTGGTATTAACCAGCAGGTACAAGTTAAATGCCTGAGTCAGGTCCCTAAGAGTTAGGCTTGTAAGGATTGGGATGTTAGAGGTAACCTTTGAAGCATGATATACTGCAGGTTATTCACCCAAGTTCTTCTCCCTTGGATGTAGCAATGTGACATTAGGTTTTGGTGTGCAAGTGCTCTGATTACCAGTTAGGGTGGGTGCAAGGATGCTAGGCACTGAGTAGCTCTACCTCGTCTTTAATTGTTTCTGTATCTAAGTCTTCTAAATGTGTTTCTGCGATTTCCAGCAGCCTGAGGGAACTGGCATGATAGATGAAGAGTTCACAGTTGCACGGCTGTACATTAGCAAAATGAAATCAGAAGTAAAAACGATGGTAAAACGATGCAAACAGTTAGAAGGCACCCAGGCTGAGAGCAATAAGAAAATGGAAGAAAACGAGAAGGAACTGGCTGCCTGTCAGCTCCGCATCTCACAGGTAGGTGTTTCTTCACAGGACTCAGCTGTATCCTCAATACTCTCTGCAATATGGGTGCTTCTCAGAAATGGTATGACAGGATGTCAGAATTCCCACACGAGTGCTCTGCACTAATGTTGCAGGTTGAAAGTGGGAGAGGCAGCATTGGCATGGTGATACTGCGGTAGTTTTACAAGGCAGATGGAGTTTACTTCTAGTGCCTGATTGGCCACTTCATTGTGGTTGTTAGAGAAGGTCAGCATTGTGACTTCTAACAACTATAAAAAATGGTGGTCTGCACATGCAATCTAATTTCTCTATAGTTTGACTTACATACAGATCATCTCTTATATCAGAAGGTGCAGTTTTCTAAATGCAGCAAGCCTCTTTCCTCTGACGGTACTTAACATTCAAACATGTCTCTTTCTCCCAGCCAAAAATGTCCTTCACTCCAGTCGATGACATGAGTGGAAGATGTTCTAACAGGCTACATTACAGATCTACTCACGTAGTCATATTTTTCTTAGAGTTTAGCTTGCACCAATATTATTCAGAGATTGTATAAGCTGTTTATGTGGAGGTAATTCTATACCTGATTATGAAGTAAATGAATCTTTCCATTCTACAAGCATGAAGCCAAGATCAAGTCATTGACTGAATATCTTCAGAATGTGGAACAGAAGAAGAGACAACTGGAAGAGTCTGTGGATTCTCTTAATGAGGAACTAGTTCAGCTCCGAGCACAGGGTAGGAATCGCTATTTGTAGTCTGTCTGTCCATGCCCCACCCAGTTCAAATATGTAACAATGAGTAGGAAGTGGGTCTGTTGACACTGAAGGGCAGAGCTATAGGATAGCTTTTTGCTGCTGAAGTTACAGAACTAACCAATAGGAATGCATAACTGCTGTGTTTGAACCGCAAAGGGTAGGATTAAAATAAAGATGTTACTGATTTAATTGATAAACTTGGGGATGGATGGACAACTTCCTCAGAAGTTTGAAGTGTGGAAGGGGAGGAAAGGGGAACTACGTACATCTTCCTTGTGATCACGTAGTTACCTGGCTGAAATGTTTTCTTTTCTCCCGTTTCTACTAGAAAAAGTCCATGAGATGGAGAAAGAGCACTTAAATAAGGTTCAAACCGCAAATGAAGTCAAGGTAAGTTAATTTCTTTTTTTTTTAAGTGATGTATAGCAACTTCCTAAAGCATATAATACATGCTGGTTTTTTTTTCTAATAGCAAGCTGTGGAACAGCAGATTCAGAGCCATCGTGAGACGCATCAGAAACAAATCAGTAGCCTAAGAGATGAAGTTGATGCAAAGGAGAAACTTATCACTGAGCTCCAAGAGTAAGCAACTGTAATCATTTTGGTAATGCTAAATGTCTCTGTGCTGTGCGAGTACAGAAGCACAGTAGGGTGGGAGGGAAGTGGCAAGGGTTTTCTCCAGCAGTATCTGATTTGAGTTGCTCTACTGGATGCCATTTGTGATGGGTTCAGCTGACTGAGACAACATATCAGAAGCCTTAGTTACTGACTTGATAATCTGACTTGGATTGCAGTTAATGGATTTCTGTTGGAGGCCTGTCATGACAGGGAGAAGACAAAGGTCTTTTCTGCTTTAGCATAATAGGTATCACAAAGATGTGCGGGTCTGCTCCTTACTCCTTTCCTGTCCTTTTAAAAGTACATTTAATGTTTACTCTGACTTCAGCCAAAATCAGAAGATGATGCTTGAACAGGAACGTCTTCGAGTCGAGCATGAGAAGCTGAAAGCAACTGATCAGGAGAAAAGCAGAAAGCTGCACGAGCTCACGTAAGTGATACTAACGTGTAAGATGAACGTGTGGGAGTGTGTGTGTGTGTGTGTGTTAAGAGCTGGTGACCTGGTACGATGATCAGTTGCTTTCACTGTATGATGTGCTTATTAAAGAGAGGCCCCAGAGTGGCCTAAAATTTATTTCTGGAAAACCTTTTTCACTGTCTCAGTGTATGGGATTGGAAGTAAAATAATGAAAGACATGAAGACCAGATCTTTCTCTGTGTTAATAGGCTTCGAGCTGGAGCAATTAACTTCACATTTTTACAGCTAAGTTTTGCATGCTTTAAGACTTGAAGACGCTTACCTTGATGTGTAGCACCTTCTCATTCTTTTTTGGTTCTTGTGTGATGTGACTGGTTAGGTGGCTCTGACTTTACTCACAGAAGTTCAGATAATTACCCAATTGGTCTGTACAAGTGAGCAATAAGCAACCCATTCTTCTCAGTGGCCTTACTGTGAAATACGACGTTGGTTAAAGTGACTAAAATTTTCAGCAGTACTTTAGCCCTAAATCCATCTTGTTTATTCCATATGCCACTCAATGTCAGTTAAAATAGATTTTCTTGTCTTGTAAGATTTGATAAACATAGCACATTCTTGTTTCTTGTTTTGCTTTGCAGGATAAAATAGCATTGATCTCTTAAAGGGACTTGCTATGTTAGAGACTTTGCTTTTCCAAGGATCTGCAAGAAACATTAAAAATTAGTTTGATATTCTGTGTCCTCTGCCTTCAACCCAGTTATTTTCCATTGTATGCCATAAATGTGCATGGCAAAGGACTGGACAGAAATAATGCTGCCTAGTCACGTTTTACTGACTTCAGTAGTTGTTTAAGATGCCTGCAGCTAATTTTCCAGCGAGGTCTGGAAAATGGATAGGATGGTGGCATATTCTTTAGGTATTTTATCACCTCAGGTGCTTAATCATTCAGCTGCAGTCTAGTAATGTAACTGGATGAGGAAAATTTTCAAGAGAAGAATAAACTCCTGGAATGTTTTGGCCACTTAATAGGAGTAGTTTGTTTTCATCCAGTCCATGGCTTTCCTTTTCCAACCTTGATTCATAAAAAGAAAAGTCCAAATCCCTTCACTGTATCCTGTCAGAGTAAGCTATCCACTGCAGTGTAATTCTGAGAGAGAACATGAACAGTGCAGTCAATGCTTTCACATTAAGTTGGAAGACAGCAGCTCTTTGAAGTGGTATTGTTGGGTTGTAAGCAATGGAACCTCAGTTTCCAGGATTATGAGGCAGACTTTGGCAAATGTAATGGGGATGGTGGTGGAACAAAAAGGAAAAAAATCCTAAATTCATCTCTTCATGCTTTCACAGCTGGTTGAAGCGAGGAGCATTTGTGGGATAAGATTTTTCCTAGCATTCCTGAACCAGATTCTGAAAATCTTTCATTACCCATTTTAGAAATTTATAATCTATGCAACTGAAAGTACTTATTTGTATTCCTTTGGTATTGAAAGCTCTCCCTTGCTCCACATGGATTTGAGTGTTGTGTCATCAGTTGGTCATATCCTTAACTGTGAGGACTTTAACTGAAAAACAGATTTCTCATTTGTACCATACCCTGTTTACCATTCAAGTGTCCTAAAGCATTTTAGGTTTTGCTCAGATGCTTCAGGATGAATATTTTCTCTTTTAGGGTTATGCAGGACAGACGGGAGCAAGCGAGGCAAGATTTAAAGGGTTTGGAAGAGACTGTGGTAAGCTAATCAGAGGATATTCCAAAGCAAATGGAAATACCTGCTTTTTTTTCCTTCAGAAATTTTGTTTTTGTTCCTCCTTAACTGTAGGCTAAAGAACTTCAGACACTCCACAATCTTCGGAAGCTATTTGTTCAAGATCTGGCTACTAGAGTGAAAAAGGTAATGTGATACTGTAATGAAACTTGGTGTCTCTGAGGTCGTGTAAATTTCAGTTTGTTTCTAAATTTGGAATTGATCTGTATGCAGTGTATTTTTATCTGGTTTGATCTTAATACGTAAATTCAGATTTGTAGTCAACATGCCTCTCTCCCCCTGTCTTTGTTACTGCAGAGTGCTGAGATTGACTCGGATGATACAGGAGGCAGTGCTGCACAAAAACAGAAGATCTCTTTCCTTGAGAATAATCTTGAACAGCTTACAAAGGTTCACAAGCAGGTACAGTGAGACTTTATTTTAATTGTAATTGAAAACTACTTAAGCTGTGTTATTTATGGAAGTGACTGAATACATATTGGCCATAAATAACTGTTCCGTAGTTAAGTATTTCAGTATCTTGAATGTGTTTCTTGATAGAAAACAAAGTTTTCCTATAGTCATTTAATAGATGTTTTAAGTGCATGTGGGTGTGCAACAAAATAGTTGCATTTAAATGGAAGATAGAAGTGAGTGTTCAGAGTCAGTGTGTCAGTTAGAGTTAGTCTGGGGGATGCCTGCTTGTCTCTGACTAAATTATGTAATCTTTAAGTGTCTGTTGGATAGCATTCTTCTACAGTAGCTGATTTTTCAACTGACAATTTTAATACTGAACTATTAGATTCGCTTAAGGTTAAGCATGCCCTCCTATACAGTATAGACTATACAGTAGCCTGTCCAGGGGGGTTTTGGTTGATTCTCCCCATGAAAAGAGAAACCAAGAAATTAATATTACTTTGTAGCTGGTACGTGATAATGCAGATCTTCGCTGTGAACTCCCTAAACTGGAGAAGAGACTTAGGGCTACAGCTGAGAGAGTGAAAGCTTTGGAGTCTGCGCTGAAGGAAGCCAAAGAGAACGCGTCTCGTGATCGCAAGCGGTACCAGCAGGAGGTAGATCGTATCAAGGAAGCTGTAAGATCCAAAAACATGGCCAGAAGAGGACATTCTGCCCAAATCGGTTAGTAAAGAATCTCTTGGCTCCTAAAATGTCTATCTCTCCTGATTTAGTTTTCTTGCATGTGTGCATTTTTCAGCCGCAGGTGGATGTGCTCATGAGAACATGGTGCATTTTCAACCGCAAGGTCTATTGTGGTTAATAGCTGGACTCTGTGTGTGGGTTTTGTTGCCCATTTTCTATTAAATGGGTCAGTTCTGTGATCCACTGTACGAGCTGGGAAAGTCCTACCTAGAACTCTAGCCTGAATGTGTGTTCTGTTTCCTAGAACACAACGATACACTGAATGTATGTCTGAAGTCTTATGAAATGATGTTACAGAACTTCTATGACTAAGTAGGTATTTCAAGGCAAGGAGGGAGATTAAGCCCTTGCGTTCAAAACCACCAGCAGAAGTTGTCGTCTTTGCTCTAGACCTTGTACAGGAGGAGGCAGACAGAAACCCACAATTAACATCCAAGGATTCCTAATTTAATTTCCTTTTTGGTTCTTGGTTCCAAAGCTTGTGGTACTCAACAACCGCTCATTGCCAAAGATTTGTCATAGCTAGCAGTCTTCTGTAGTGTGTGGTGGGAAGACAGTGATGCTCCCTTGGTCCGCCTGCTGTTAAGCTGTCAGCTATCAAGGGCCAGGATGGTGAGAAGCCTGTGGAGGACCTGTGCCTGTTGTATTTTGTTGTTTTGTTGTAGCAGTAACTGTGGCCCAGCCTTTTTGTTGTCCAGTAACCAATGTATCTACCTTAAATGGTGATGCAACTGAAACAAGAACTGGAGTTGGGCTTTGCTTGTATTCTGTAGGTGTGTAAAGAGCTGGTGCAGATTAAGGTGTTCTTTGGGCAGTTGGGTTTGGTTATTTTGGTCGCTTCAAGTGGTGGCGCAAAGACTGGTGCTTTCCTGCTTTATCTTTCTCTAAAGTGATCTCTGAGACAATTCTCTAGTGAGTTTATCCCAGGCATAAAGCCTCCTGTACTTCCATGTTTGATTGAACTCGGCCTGTGCCTACTGGAGATCAGCTTCCTGTAAGGCAGAAGCTGAGAAGTGTTTCTCTGATGTAGTTGCAACCCATATCTGCTTCATAACCACTCTGTCTGCTGAAACTTTAAATGCTTCTGTTTAATATGACAGAACTTTGTAGGGTTACAGGGTTCTGTATGTCCTGCTAAGAGCTGGTGCAAACATAATTTATTTGTGGAAGTATATGCGCCTTGTGATTTGCCTGTCGAAACTACTTTGTGAATTCCAAAATATAGCAAGTTTTATAATGTATGCTGATAAGTCGCTGCTGGAGCAGTGTCATTTGTAGAGTAACCAGTATGCGGGACTGCTTGCAGAGCAGAGTAACCGGTGGTAGGTGCCGGAAGGACAGTGGGATTTGATTCTTTACAGGAGCATAATGCTCACAAAACGTGATCAAGTGATGCATTGAGTTCTCCCTGCCAGGAAACAGGGCTCTTACAAGGAAATGCATTAGGTGGAGCAGATAATACCTGTGAAGACAATCATTATCAAAAACTTCATTAGCTTTATTTCTAGTAGAGGCAATAGAAGGAAAATCTTGTCTATTTTTCAGACCTCATTATATTTGCTATTAATCTGACGGGTTCTCAGAAAACCATCTCCTAAACTCATTTTCCTCTAATTCAGCGTGCGTTCAATTTTTACAAGTATTTTTAGGACACTGTAAAAGAACGCATTAGTAAATTTGCATAGTGAAAGATGGAAGTGTTACATACAGATCTGTAAGCGGTGTCTCATCTCCTGCAGCTAAGCCCATCCGTCCTGGCCAACATCCAGCAGCCTCTCCGACTCATCCAAGTGCAATTCGTGGGGGCGGAGCGTTCACCCAGAACAGCCAGCCCGTGGCTCTGCGCGGAGGTGGAGGGCGGCAGGACAAGGTGTAAGTCTGGCTCCTAGGATTTGTTCTAAGTGTGCACCTGGGCCACTGTTGTGTTACTTTATTACTATCTGTTCTGTTGCATAAAATCACCTGAATAATCCAGCTTTTTTTTTCCCTCAATTTATAGCTAGAGAAACAGTATACATGTGTATCTGACTGATGCTGTTGCTGTAGTTTTAAAACTAGCATTTGTTGTAAGGTAGTAGCTGTGGGGTTCTGTTGAAGTAGAACAAAGCATAAAAGCAGTCAATAGGATATTGTTACCAGCCACGGCAAATAGCTGATGTTTCAGAAGAGGGGGAGAGTTTAAATTCTTTTGGGTTGCTAATATTTTTTGTAATAGTTACCTTCAGAAAGCATTCAGCAATAAGATGGAAGCCCCTACTCATATATCGCTTCCTTGCTGTTCATACTAACTCTGCACACTTGTTCATGTGTCACTATTTCACAAGTATTTAATGGAAGAAAAACACATCTTTATCCAGTAAATTTAAAATGCTAGCCCAGTGAAAATACAGCTGCCATTGTTGACTGCAGTCGGTATGTGCACTTCTTAAACTAAAACTACATCTCTAATCCCAGAAGTCATTGCACCAAGTCAGGTACTCATATCTCAGTTACTCCCGGAATCAAGTCTTCTCATCAATGTCTGCGTTGTAGTTGGTCTGTTGGTCAACTTCATTACTGTTAAGCTTTGCTCTGACGTGATCTTCACTCTTGAGTGTTCTAATATTAACGTCCTCTAGGAATTCATAACTGTGATTATCTGCATATTCAGTTTGCAAGTACTCCCAAAATGATTGTGGTGCTTAAATCGCGGGCCTTTCACTTCTTGAAGGGCTTCAGGGCAGCTTATATTAATCTTGTTTTCGCTCATTTCTTTTTATTAGCTGAATGTCTTTTCAAATCTTCCCCTCTAATTTAGGGAAGAAGATCAGGCTGTAGAACTAGCTAGGGTACCCAATTCTGTTCAGTAGTATCTCTTAAAATAGAGGTTGAAGTGGCATGTACTTTAACCTTGAATAACATTTACGCTGAATGACCAAGGAGCTGGCAGTTCATGGACATGTGGTTGTTATTTTGGCATGGTGAAGTTGATCTTGCAGCTACTTTGACTATGAAGGCAATTGAGCTTAGCTGTCTGGTCTAGAGGCAACTGAAGGTGTGATTGACCTAATTTATTTTAGATGCATAGACCATGTAGAAACTCATGCTTTAATAGTGTTGCCTAGATCTGAAAAGAAAAATAGAACCTATTTAATGTCATACATCTTTAAGAGTATTTAAAATGGTTGATACAATCAGTAATAACTAAATTTTGAGCTTTTATCTTGCTTTGGAGAAGAAAGAGCTTTCACTGTTGGTTATGGGGAATTTAAATAAGAGACTTAGCACTCTGGATTTTAGACTATTTGGATAAATCATCAAGGAGTGAAAAATAGCTGTGTTGGTTAGAAGCCCTTTAAAAAAAAAAAAAAAAAGAACAAAATGGCAAGCCACTATGTAATGTGCTCACAGAATTCCTTAAGCAGTTGTAAAGCTTTTGTGTATTTCTTCTAGTATCAGCATGTTGCCCATTGCTGTAGAACCAAGCTGAGTTTAGCACTTAAAAGCAGAACAATGGTCTTAATTTATTCCAGCTTTCCATTTTGTTTTTGGAGGAACCTGTCCCTTACAGAAGTATGGGGAAAAAAGCTTTTATGAACTTCATTTTACTATAAATTGCTTCCAAGTTTGGGACTACTGGGGTAGTCAGTGGCATTGTTCTTTGTAGTAATGTCTGACACTTTGTTCCTGAGTATTAATACAGATACTAAGCATTTGAATTTCTGGGTGGGGTAGAACTTCTGCTAAGCTATAGTTCTGTACCAGCTGGAGACCACTATTTAACAAATAATTCTGGAGATGTTAAAGAAATAGAGACATTACTTCCCACAGAAACCAAACTACTTTAGCGTGATTAACATAAAGTGATCCGTTCTTTCCCTCCTCATCTTCCCAAACCAGCAGCAGCTGTTGGGTGGGTAGATGGTGTCCAGACAGTTCTCACTTCCCTGGAAATGTAGCAGTAGCCGTGGGAAATGGAGATGGGTTGTAACTGGCTTGGTTGTGGTGTTTGTTGCATTAGTCAGTCAATGCTGATCTTGCTGTATGTTTGTACTGGTAGCAGCCAGCTTTGCTTAAATGCTTTGCTTTGCACGGTTTCTTATTCTAAAGCAGATGTTGTGTTAGCATTTCTCTCAGTGGTTTAAGAACTGAGCTCCCAGAGGCTGTGTAAATGGCGAATGTGGCCTACTGGACATGCAGCTAGCTTGGCTTCTTTGGCTGGTGACGTACCACTGCTGAACTCCTTTATTTTTCTCATTTCCAGTTGCTGAAAGGTTGATGCAGCGTGAGGAGGATCGGATATCGTACAGAGGGAGTCATTCCATGACAATAATCTCTCCCTTTGGGGACTGTAGGATTATTTTTTGAAAATGTATAAATTATACCTGGCCTGTACAGCTCTCTTCCCCTTCTACAAATTCTGCTAACTAATTCCCCCCTCCCTCCCAAAACAACAAACTAGAGTGCAATTTTGGCGTCTTGGAAAACGACATGTTAGTTCAAGTGTAGCTCGGCTCATTACACAGTTTGTCTTTCATGTCTTAAATTTAGTCCGCACTGTGCCAAGCTGAATGTACATGAAGCAAATCTTAGTTCAAATTTTCTAGCTTAATTTGTGTACATCTTACGGTCTTAGGGAATGTGCGACAGTGTTTAAGTACATCTTCATTTCTGCCACTTCACGTGACACTACGCATCCCGCTGAGTCAGAGCAGTACTCTGCGTTACAGCACGGTTTCCTTTTGGGATGCTGCATAGAGCGCTGGAGCTAAATCCACCTGTACAGTGTAGGGTTGCTGGAGCATCCCTCCAACAGCTGCCGTAAGGCACCGCAGGACGAAAGGGTGGAGTGCGAGCGGGGCTGTGTAACAGTTACCCGGTTAAAAGCCCCTGCGTCGGGTTGGGTTGTTTAGGGTTAACTACTGTACAGAACTAAGAGTAAACCAAAGTTTACAGAAAGGACTTTGGCGATGGATTGTCTCATCCGTCGTGTCCTGGTTCTATTCACAGCGCAGTCTGGCGGAGCGACACGTTCCGCTTCATTGCGCTGAGCGGTGTCTCCATCTGCCTCTGCCTGTGAGGGTTCACCTCCGCTGTTCTGTAGTAGTGAAACGAGCACAATCTAAAATCTAACTTGATGGCCCACTACATACACAGTACTGGAACTTGTGGCTAAAATTTTACTTGCAATTAAAATTACCTTCAGTAACGATTGCAGATATGCCTAATAAAGGATGCAACTTTTTACAACTGATGAATCTGGAAATCCCAGAGGCGGGTTTAAAAATTGAAAATAAAGCACTACACTGAATTGTATTTGTAATCCATTTGTAAGTAGGTACACGAAATGTCCAAAGCGTGGTAGTTGTTGAATACCTTTTCTTCTCTTTGCAATAAAGTCCTGTAAAGTGGCTAATGAAATGAAACATGTTTTTTGGCTTGTTTTTGAGCTGCAATATTCCCACAGAGCTGAATCTGGGTTTTAATTTTTTCTAGTGTAATTTGCCTAACTTATTCATAGGGTGTAGCCACTATAATTTCTAGAACAGCCTTCTGGATAGAAATCAGTTATCAGGTCCTTGAGCCAGAAGGAACTTAAGCTACCCGAATTTGTTCAGTTTCCAGGCCCAGTGAATACCACTTGGAGCGTTTGAATTTTTCTGATGGGTGTTCCACAGTTATTGTGGAAACAGAGATTCGCTGACTGCTCAGACGGCAAACCACGTTCAACTTTGATAAACAGACAAAATATTCATATTAATGGAGTGTAGTCAGGTTTTAGGCCTTGAACCACTTGTTTTCTCTGTCTGCAGTAGCCTGAATTTTTAATGGTGTGATTTTTAAAGGCCAAGTGTATCAGTCGGAAGCCTCACTACTTGGAGTTCTCAGCTCTTAAGACTGTTCTGCGCGTTAGGGCTGCCAGACACTCCAAACCTGCAGTAGTTCTAGAGCACGGTTAAATACAGCATGCTGAGGAGGGGGAAGGAGCAGCGAGCTGTTGCAGCTGCAGTTTCTCCTGATGGAAGCAGCACTGTCCGTTATCTCCCTCAACGTTAACTACAGGTTTTCAGGCCTTCGTTTACTGGTTTGCAATCATAAAAGCAAAACCCCACTTCCTTTAAAATGCATTCAGATGAAGCAGGATTTTTTTCTCATGCCTGTGAATGGGGGTTTCATTCCTGTAGGTAATTACCATGGGTTTTGGTGCTGAAAATTGCTGTGTTTAAAAATAAATAAATGGTAACTAGCCTGTAGCTCAGTGTACATCACCTTTTTATATTTAAACCTTTTTTATTTTAAACCTTGTATGAAGTTTACCAAGAACAGCCTCTTAGAATGTAAAAATAAAAAAACACAACAAAAAACCTTTTTGTTTTCAGGTTTGGCTGTCATAGGTCAGCTGGACGGGACAATTACTGTTTTTTGTAAATTAATGTTCAGTCTATACAGGGAATGTTCAACACTGCTGTTTCAACCTGCAGTCTTTGAATGGTTCTTATTTTTATGTTCCTCTACATCGTATTTTTAAAAGATGGTTTAGGATAGGAACTCAGTGAAATAATATTTATTTCTGGTGAACAACTAAATTATTTACATAACTTAAATGCTGACTCACTACTGTGTGTAACTCTAAATTTGACATGAGAGGACAATTCTACCTGTGGAATATGATGATTTAACTTCAGTACACTTAAGATGCATTAAAACAATTGGTTCGGGGAAGACGCCATATAGTTTTAACTTACTTGCATGCTGTAAATGTATTTGTGTTTAAATAAAGAGAAGAAAAATCTTTGAACTTTGTGCATTTATTCAGTCTTCACACCTGTGTGTCAAATTGTTGCAGTGTATTTTTTCACTTGACAGGTTTCCTGACCAATTTTGTGAATTGTGATCACTTAATGTCTCTGACCTTTTATTCCAGTGTTTGCTAGTCGTTTCTGTGCCCAAATGTGAGTACTTGTCTTAAGTCTTCAAGAGATTGTTCGTGATTTTTAAAAACAAAAACCAAAAGCACATACAGGTGATGCCTATTGAAAGAAATTTCTAGGAGTGGAAGGCAATAGAAGTAGAGATGCCCTAAACTTGGGCTTACTGGCCATCAAGGACCTATCGACGATGCACTTGCATTGCAGACATTCTTTAAAACGAAACCTTGGTGTGGAAGCAGATCAAGGATGTGGGCATGTGGTGTGTGTTTTGCTTAAGTTACTGAGCACGTGAAAGTGAATTTTAAAGACTTTTTTTAAAGATGAAAATGCCTTTTATCTGTCTTGGGATGCACTAAGAACGGGTGCTTGCTTGAAGCCATTCAGCCTGCGGGTTACAACTTCTTAAAGCTGCCGGTTCATCAGCGCCTGGTGCCTGTTGCGTTTGCAGGCCGAGCTGTAGCTGCTCCTGCTTTCGGGTACTCCCAGTTCGGCAGTGAAGGGAGGATGTGGAATGGGGCCAGTTTGATTCAGAGCAAGAGCGTACTCAGCTAAATCCATCTCCAGAGGTGGCAGATCTGCGTTACCCAGAGGAAAATCAGTCCGAGATGATTCCTTTCTATCTTCTCGAAATGTGTGCTTAGGGCCTTCCCCGGGTCTGATGTGGGTTGTCTCTATGGTGGTGCCCAGAGATCTTTCTTCCATGCGCTTGGGTGGTCTTTCAAATGCATGTAAACTTGCCCTCCTGTCCTTCAGAAAAGAATTCCCCCAAACTGCTGCCTGCTTCAGGAACTACTTGTTGTGTGAACTTGGTTTCAGCTGTCTTGGATCGATCAAACAACAGAATGAGCTGTCACCCTTTCCAGTGTCCTGTAGAGCTCTTACCTCTCTTCTGGGTGTTCTCTTTTTGAGACTGATTTTCATTTCACAGTGATTTGTAACAGTTGTTTCTGCTTTTTGTGAGTGCTACTGAACTGATGTTCTTTTCATGGAGCAGCACAGTTATTTGAGTCTATCTTCAGGACAGTTTTGCTGCTTTTAGTCTTTCATTCTGAAAGCTGAAAATGCAGAGGGTATCAGTCAGCTGGCCATGCAGCCTAATGAGGAGAGGAAGAACTACCTGAAGAAAAATATAATACATGTGAATGGGACTATTCTGTAAGACTGTGTTTAGTGTATTTCCCTTTGAAAAGGAAAGTAGGAGGCTAATGACTATAAATATATATATTTAAAAAAAAAAAAAAAGGGGTGGTGGTGGAGTGGGGGGTGGCACAGCCTGGTGTGTCTGAAGTGCTCTGTAGGCTTTTGGTGTTACTGGATCAAGCTGACTCTACTGCATGTTTTTTCTACCTGAGGACCTGAAGGCAGTTTTGATATAATTGCCTCCAGCAAGTAAGGAGAGCAGCAAAACCCAAATTCTCAGCATTCCTGCCTGCACAAAGCTGGGTGTGGAGCATGACTCAGAGTGCCTCCAGCTCTGTGCTCCCAGCAAACCATTGCCCCAGCCTCTGTTCTGAGCAGCTGGTACCTGGGAGCCCCGCTGGTAGCTGGTAACACCGCATTGGAGATGCCCCTGAAGCCGCTTGCTGTTCCAGCAGGGCTTGATGTGGTTTTGCAGCAGCAGCAGTGTTAAGAAGGGAATTAGCTCAGCAAAGTGTCAGCACTGGTGTTGTCCTGCCTGCTTATCACCCCCATGAAAGCTGTAGCTTGTTCCAGCCCTGGGGATGCTCAGCTGCTCTGAAAGGTGTTTTATAGGATCACTCAGATCATTCCGCACGCTCTTAACAAGCATAGACTTGTGCTGCTTTTCTCCCTAAGAGTTGCAAATGATACTTTTAATGCTTTTACTGCAACTAATGCCCCAAAGGTGCTTCGTGTGTCCTCCTCGCTGTTCTGTCCATGATCCTGGTGGGAAAGTGGGAGCTGGGTGCTGCTTGGGGTAGGAGGAACAGATCACCCAGCTGGGCTTAAAGTGTTCCCGCAGAGCTAGCTATTAACAACCAGAAACTAACCTGCAAGCTGCTTCTGTGGTTAATTCATTAACTTTATTGTTACTAACTTTACTACCCAAAATCTCAGGGGTGCAAGAGGGAGGAGAGGGGAGCTCGTGCGCTGGGGATGCGGATCAAGCGATGCCGTGTCAGAGGCCCATCAAACACCTGCTCTCCCCTCTGGCTTGGGCTTGCCCTTCTTTTCTGCTTTGATCTGAAATCCCATCGCTGGGCAACCGGCGTGCGTGCAGCGGACTTCCTGCCTCCCCGCAGCGAACCCGCAGAGGGGAAGGGAAGGGTCTCCAGAGAGCCGGCCGCAGCGGGGCCTCGTGTTGTGCGCTGCCGTTCCCTCGAGGCCGCTCCGCTCCGCTCCGCTCCGCTCCGCTGCGGCGGCCGGGGGACGAGGCCCCGCTGCGCAGCGGCCTTC
>VXAV01006945.1:79308-100951 GCA_013399715.1 Alectura lathami | reverse complement strand
GGCTCTGGCCCAGGGCTCCGTGTGGTGCCCGCGGGCTGCGGGGGCGCGGCCTGCTCCGCCGAGCGCCTCTCCCGGGCCGCAGCTCGCCGTGGGCAGCAGTCTCCTCCTCCCTTCGCTCTGCTCTCCCAGAGGCCCAGCCAGCATCGCTCACGGCCAGCGGTGGGTCCCTGTTGGAGCAGCTGGAGCCGGCTGCGACATGGGGCAGCCGCTGGGCTCTGCCTCTGCGGCAGCCGCCTGCTGCCAAAACTTTGCCACGCAAACCTAACACAAACCTCCAGGTCTTTTGGTGCAGGGCTGCCACGCAGACACTTAGCTCCCAGCCTGCCCTGATGCCTCCACCCCGCTTGTGGACAGGAACCCAACTGGCTCTGCGCAGCATTGTGCGGACCCCCTGGTGCGTGACCTTTACAGTCACTAAAACCCGCAGAATTCATACTTATGCAATTTTTTTTTTTTTTTTTCTTTTCAGCTAGCTCTACTACTGTCATGCAGATCAAGCGCTGTTTGTCACAAAGAAGTGCTCCAGGAGCAGACGTAGTGTGTCTTTCAACGTAGTTATATGTAAAGTGATGACTGTAAAACTCTTCTGTGCACAGAGGTGCATAGAACTGAATCATGACATTAAAATATTGAGAAAAGCTACGTATTATGTTTCTTAATATTCTTCTAGGCATTTTCCGCTCTTTATTTAATCAAATTTTGCAGGAGGATACTTAGAAATGTCACAAAATTTGGTGTCTTTATTTGGACTGCAAAACAGTGGTGTACGGTACAGAAAGCCGGAGCTCTCATCTGTGCGCTGGGTGAGTCACTGTGAAATGCTCTCACAGGTGAGGCTCTGAGGCGTTTCTGTGTTTTTCTCTCGTCTCCAGCTGACTGGTCTCCATTGATCCACAGGCACGTGAGCAGCAGGAGAGAGGTGGGAAGAGTCATTCCTGATGAGAAATGGATTTCTCCCCCCACGCTCATTATTTCAGAGGACTGTCAGTTTCCCTTGGCAGCCTGTACAATGGGCTGTGTGATAAATGCAGATAGCATTAAATTAATGTTCCATTCCCATGGTGACAAAGTGGCATCTGGTTCCAGCACAGGGTAAGTCAATGACAATATGGCAGCAAACAAGCCCTTTGCCTGTTATGGGCTAATCAGAGATGCAGAGTGCTTGGACTGGACTGAAGTGATCCACGTAGCTTAGGGTGAGTTCATTAACCTGGAGACACACTGGTGAAAATGAGCCGGGGAGCATGCAGTGGGAGAATTTACATAAAAAATGAGCTTAGCACATAAAAGTATGCATAAAACCCCAAGTCGATTTTAATAAAATATTTCCTTCTACTTTTCATTTGCAAAAGCTTTGCAGAAGCTGGCAGGAGAGAACTGTATCCCCCTGAGTGCAGGAGCAGGAGTGCGTGTGGAGATGGACAAGGGGATAGTCGGTCGATGAAGCTGGTAGGGATCTGGCCTGCATCGCTGCCTGGAGAAGCGACCGCAGCTTGGCAGTGCAGCTGCTGGCTGCTGTGGTTCCTTTGGCAACGTGGGATGAGGCAGGGCTGCAGAGAACCGGGGGGGTTAGGGAACCATGGCATAAAAGAGCTCACAGAGACATGAGGTGCTCAAGGTGGACCCTGCCAGGCTGCTGGAAGGGCAGGACCCAGCTCTGAGGCTCCTCTCACTGCTTCTCCTTGGCTGCCCGCTTCTCCCCTTCTGTTGGATGTGCAGCTTGGCCAGGGCAGGTGATGGGGCTCCATCAGAGCTGACAGCAATGCATCTTTCTTTTGGCTTTATGACACATGTAGGTAGATACTCGAGGGAACAAGATACTGAGATCTTGAGACAACCTGCAAGCAAGGAGAGACTTGCAGGACAGGGGATTCAGCCATCACAATTACAGCTTGCCACAGGGTTCTGTGCTGCAGGCCAGCAGCTGTGCAGGAGGGGCAGGACTGGCTGGCAGCGTCTTAGGAGCACGGGGACAGGTAGGATTCCCCTTCTGCTTGTGCTCTGCTGTGTGCTTCTGAGAGGCTGCTTCACAGCAATGCCTCTGCTTCTGCTTGGGATAAAGTCTTGTGGGTGCTAGTTGCTGTTTGCTTTTCATCAGATTAGTTGTTTGCTTGTGTCCCTTAGGATTATTCTGAAGATCACACTTTTTATTATTTCTAATGAAAGCTCTTGGAGCCACATCTGGCATGTTTTATTGATCATAATCTCATGGCTTGGAGCTGATCTTGGTAGCTATAGAAACAGAACTTTTTTTTTTTTTTTTTTTTCAAATGTCAACGTAACTCCACAAAAACTATAGTAAAAAACTATAGTAAAGGGGAGCAGGTCATTTTAAGTTACTGAGCAGCTAATAAGTCTTTTTCTGTAATGGTTCCAAGTTTTCTGATTTCATTCACTAAATAATGGATAGGAACAAAATCTTTTGACAGCCACCTGTGCTATTGAAACTTAGGAAAGGCTAACACGGATGTACACGATGTCTTGAGAGTCCTTTCTGCTGACTGCGTTGCTTCCTTCCTCTGTTGGGCTGCAAACACCACGGCAGGCTGAGTGCGTTGACCCCAGCGCATGGGGTTTACGGGCCAAAGTTTTGGTGGTGGAGTGCTGGGCTCCGTGGAGGAGCCTGCTGTGGGGCAGAGGCCTGGGAGAGCTGCTGCTCATGGGGTCCCGTGCTGGAGCAGCTCCTGAAGGGTGGGCCCTGGGGTACGGAGCAGTGTTGGAGTAGTGCTGGGAGAGCTGCAGCCTGTGGGAAGCCCACAGGGATCAGCTGGGGAAGGACGGCACCCGTGGGAGGGACCCCACGTGGAGCAGGGGCAGAGAGTGACCGTGGGGGAGTGGCAGGGATGAAGCTCATCAGTGGGGGATGAAGCTCACTGTTATGGGCTGACCGCAGACATTCCAGGTTCTCCTGAGCTGCTTGGGGGCAGGGTGTAGAGGAGGGTGGATGGGAGGAAGGTGGTTTCAGTTTGCTTTTAGTTCTCATTGCTCTAATCTGTCAGTAGTAGGCAATAAATTACATTACTCTCCCTTGTGCTGAGTCTGTTTTGCCCATGACATTAATTATTGAGTGACCTCCCTGCCCTTATCTTGACCTGTGAGCTTTTTTCACCATATTTTCTCCCCCTGTTCTGTTGAGAAGGAGTGCAGGAGCAGCGTGGTGGAGGTGAGCTGCCCTTTGATGTGAGACCACCACACCCAGCTGGAGCAAAATCCGAGGAGCAGTGCCGTGGAGATGCTGGGACAGCAGAATGACATGCTGGGTGGGTGCTGCTGCCTGCCCCCCTTCTCCTTTGGGCCTCCCAGGCAGGCAAGCAGAGAACTGCCCTCAGCGGGGAGCGAGAAGGCAGATCCAGCTGAGCTGTGTCTGCCTGCCTGCTCCGGTCTGCAGGAAACTGTGTCTGGGTATAAACAACACTTCTAACAGTCTTCTAGAGATTTAACCCTCTCCATCGTCTTTTGAGCAGGTGAAAAAGAGGTCTGCCCTTTGGAAGTGCTGCAGACCACAGTCCCCAGAAATTCCCGCAGGCGAAAGGAAGTTATTCCCCCTCCTTCCCCAGGGCCCCACTGCTCCCTGCAGGGCCCTGGCTGGTGTGAAGCACTTTGGGTGCCTCAGCGTGTTCCTCACATGGTGCTGGTGCTCCCCATGCCCAGCTCCCTGCACGGAAGGTGTCCCAGGGGCACCCAGCCTCTGGCACGGCTGAGCTACTTGGCACCCCCCATCCCCAAAGGGCTTGTATTTACCATTGTTATTACTGAGATCAAGCTGGCAGCTGGGGGGCAAGACCCATCACCCCAGGAACCACTTCTTGCTTTTATTTTATTTTTTTTACATGAAGCCTCCTTGCACCCCAGCAGGGTGCTGCGGCCGAGCAGAAGTGGCCGGGGCGAAGGCCCCTTTCCCAGCAGCGCTTCCCCACGCAGACGCAGACGGTGGGGATGGCACAATGGGGGTGGCACAATGGGGCAGCCGCTCATGCGGGCTAATCCCCGCGCAGGGTCACTGCATGGGAACAAGGCGAGGATTGTTCCTGGGGTCGGGGGGAGGCACGGGGAGGGGAGGGTGAGACGCGCTGCCTCCCCCCAGGCAGCGGCAAGGGAAAGTCAAAGGGGGCTTCTCGAGAGAAGTGGGTGTTGGGTTTGGCTGGAGGGGAGAAAAGGCTTACAGATTTTTTTCTCCCACTTAAATTTATTTCCTCCCTTCCCCCCTGGACCTCCAGACCAGAGAATCATGCTTACTTGACCCAATAAATATTTATGGCCTCCAGACAACAAAAAGGTTGAGCTTCGGCAGGTGGAGCTGTGAGAGGGCAGGGAGGGAGCGCACCCGCCCCCGGGCAGGGGAAGAGGCTGGAGCGGGGCTCCCGTATCTCTGCGGCTGCTCAACCGCTCAGCCACGGGTGGAAGTAGCCGCGATGAAAACAAAGCCCAGCCCTACGTGCACCAGAACAGAAAGTCATGATTCATGCACGGGTCTGCAGAGAGGATTCCCTGCTCCCGCTTCCCTTACACCTTCAAAGAGCTGAAAAAACGCCCTGTTTTGTTTTGTTTTTAAATACAGGATTAGACAGACGATTTGCAAAGAGGTGTTTGAGCCATCACGTGGGGCAGGGCAGGGCTCTCCCTGCTCTGACTTCCAATCTGGTGGGCGGTGCCTGCCCCTGCCGCGTCCGCCGTGCGATTGCGATGCTGTGCACACCGGCCTGCCGGTAACATGCCGCGGGGGTTTCTCAGCCCCAGGCACCCCGTGATTCTCGCCCGTGCTTATGGCCGGCCACGTGTGGTGACCCCATGAGCAGCACCACGCAGCAGGATTGTGTCCTAGGCTTGGAGGCTGAAACTGGTGGATGGAGGGGCAAGCAGGGCATTGCATTTAGCAGAGGAGTTATGTTTATGTCCTCTGTCTCATACCGATACAGCCATTTGTACTTGACACGGTGTGTGCTCACTTACGCAGTGATCAACAAATGCTCCTTACAGTCAGACAGAAGCTGGCTGCTGTCTAACACACCAAATAGCTCAAGCTGTTCGGAGCGCAGCACAATGTATGCAGCATTTATGCAGGTTCTGCATGCACAGGTTTAGCTCTGCATGTATCTATGTGCACATGCCTGTGTGTGGAAGTATGTTTGCATTTCTTTGAGACAGTTCTGCTGATCCTTTGGCTCAGAAGCGGCCTTGTGGGTGCTCTCTGGCTGACATGGCCCAGTCCAGCATGGGCAATCAGAGTACGGCATCAGTGCAGCGAGAGATCTTGTCCTGGTCTCTGACTTACTTGGAAAAAGATATGTCACTCGATATTGACTCACTCTGCAGTGAGACTAATGCTTTCCAAACAGCTGCAGGTCTCTCCCACCCTCTGAAATATTCTTGTGGGGGAGTGATGTGGAATATGTTGTCCTCTGAAATGTTATTTTCATTTGATGTGTGTGTTAATGAGCGTGCAATACTGTCATTGAGATTACCCAGGAGTGTCACATGCTGAAGATTCTGTGCCACTTGTTTCTGTAATGACACTTCTTGATATTACAAAATTTAAAATATCTATCTGTTCAAAGCGAAAAGCAAACAAGCCCATATTGGGAAAGTCTTGCTTGAGATGGGGAAAACAGCTCCTGGGGGGAAAACTACTTATTGCTCTCTGTTTATGAAACTCTTCACAGAGGTCAGAATTTTTCCTGTTTAAAGATCACACGCCGAATGATTTTCTGAAAGTCTCTTAATACGTGAGCAGAAGAGATAGAGTATCTTTTATTAATTAGGCATTAAATAATTAATGTTAATAACCAGCTAAGATGCTGATGGAGGACATGGGGCTGCCTTCAGACTAAAGCACCTTGCTCTCAGTCTGCCTCTTAAGCTGCTTTCCTGGGAGCTCAGAGATGAGTGCTGTGTCTTTGCAGGCTCACAGCTCCTTGCCTCTGCTTGCCGAGCGGCACCTGAGGCCACCTCTGTCTGCCTCCCCTTGAACAGGGGGCAGCCACTCTCCTGTTATATATTAATAATACATATTATTGGTATACAATATATTATGTAGTCTATATGATTATTACACCCGACATCCAGCCGGCCCCAGGTGGCTGGAGGCAGCACGGATGCGCTGCCGGCCCCGGGGCACCGTGCCAGGGCAGGCGTCGGCACGCGCCCGCCGCCTCCGCTCCTTGCCGCCGGCAGCCGCTGCGGCCTGCGAAGTTGCAAAACGAGGCTGTTGGGAGCGGTGTGATTCACAGCCATACCTCGCTAGGTGATCCTTGAGGTCGGGTGATGCCAGGAAGGGCGCGATTTTAGCATGGCAGAGGGCAAAATCTTCTCTTCCCTCTTGGCAAAAGCGTGGGTGAATTTCACTCCCACAGCAGGAGCTGGCCCTGGTTTGCTGACACTGCCTGCCTCAGATTCGCTGTAATGTTACACTTCTTGGGTGGCTGACTTGGACACAGCAAGAATTTGACACGTTCCTGTCAGCCCCGTGCATGTGAGCAGGAAGAAGCACAGGAGTGCTTGTCAAGACAGCAGTAATTAGTTGCAACTTCGGAATTGAGATGCACAATTACTGCTGTTTCACATGCCAAGTATCAGCCATGCACTGTGAGGGCTGTGATGGTAATTAGGAATTGCAGAGTATCAGAGCAATTGCTGTCCCCAAAATCCCGTTCAACTCGTAAAAACTGTCCCCAAGCAGTTATAATCCACTGTGCACCACCAGACAGAAGGATGGTTTGCATCTCTCATTAATTCTCTTGCAACTTGATCTCCAAAGAGACTGCCATTCACCTGCACTGGAGCATGTCTGTGGGTGACAAAGTCATCCCTAAGCCCAAATGAGTGCCAGACCCTCTCCCGCAAAAATCGGGCAGCGAACACTGCACGTCCTTGTGATTGCCCTTCCTGGCCTGAAATCTCCCCTGCTTTGCCTCACTGAAGAGGCTCTAAGCCCATCAACCTCACAAAACCATGTGTTCTTGTCTATGAGCCGGTTTTACAGCCTCCAGAGCTCTTATCCCTACCCCTCTGAGGAACATCTGAGGCTTGCCTGTGCCATCAGGGCTGTGCATGCAGGACTGACCCGTGTTGGTGCACCAGCTGGGTGTGAGAAGAAGGTGGTGCAGCGGAAATCACAAGCTTGCATAGCTTGTCTGTGAGTTTCCTGCCTTCTTTGGTGCACGTCCAAAACAGCGATCCCTATCTGGAGCACCTGAGCAATGACTAAGCTTGTGAGCCACCCACCAGCAGTGTTTACTGTTGCGGAAGTCATCCCAGAGAGCAGCTCTGCTTGGCTGGTGCCGTCAGATCTGAACTCTGGTCCCGTTGAAGTCTTCGGACATCACAGGGGTGCTGCCAGATGGGCTTGGTTTGGGAAGAAACCTGGTATTTCCCTATGTTGGGTTGTTCTCAGGCATGCAGGTGGCTGGGGCATCTTCATCTTTCCTTGAGAAATTATTTTGCACTGATGTCAAATAATTCATAACAGAAGCTAATGTAATCACCTTTGAAGCATTAAACATATCTTCACATTAGCGTCTATTGTTTCATCAGTGCATTTTGTTTTATTAATTCATAGAACAACAGAACATCTCAAGTTGGAGGGGGCTCACAAGGAACACTGAGTTCAACTCCTGGCTCCACACAGGACCACCCAAAATCCAAACCCTGTGTCTGAGAGTGATGTCCAAACGCTCCTTGAGCTCCGGCAGCCTGGGGCCATGCCCACTGCCCTGGGGAGCCTGTGCCATGCCCACCACCCTCTGGTGCAGAACCTTTTCCTAACACCCCCTGACCCTCCCCTGATGCAGCTCCATGTCGTTCTCTCAGGTCCTGTTGCTGTTCAGTGCTGGAAGTGAGGTGGCCATCTGGGGGGATGTGGACAGACCCCAGTGCCCCTTTGATGGCTGGGGAACAGGCTCCTTGTATGCTGCCAGAGAGCAATGGACTGGTGATGGGTCAGCCCCGATGGAGTTGGATCCAGTTCCATCTGTGAATCCACCTCCACGGGCTCTCCATCGCTCTCAGGAAGGTCCACATCCCTGGACTCGATGTCATTGCTCCTGCCCATCAGCCGCCTCATCTTGATGGGAGGATCATCCATTCTGCCTTCTTTGAAGAAGATATTGTGTATCTCATGATGAAATGCCATTGGTTGCTTCCTCTCAGTGACTGGCATTCTGACCACAGGGTCCCTGCAATTTATAGGGCTTGAAACAGAAAGCAGTGAGGTAGCTTGTGACGTCAGGAGGCCATGGTGATGGGATTCTAGCGGTGTCCCATGGTGACAGAAACATGGTGGAGTTGGGAGTTGGGGCCAGCGGCCTGAGAGTTGCCCCCAGTTTTGAAGGAGGAAGAAGGGTGGGAGTGCTGAAGGCCCCTTTCCTGGGGATGGCTCCCCCCTGCCATTTTGGTTGCCAGGTAGAACAACTGTCCCTTGGCCGGACACAGAGACCTGTGAAGCGTCCAGCCCCCTCTTCATCCCGTGCCTTGGGTCCCCTCGCTGAGACGGTGGCAAGAGTGTCCCAGGAAGGTTGGGGGGTCTCCACTACCCCCCGGTTGCCCTTAAACCTGACAGTAGTGAAGAGGGGACAAAGCGTACCGGCACCCCGCGGGCAGCCAGGCGAAGTGCAGTCGTAGAATCACCGAATATCCTGAGGTGGAAGGGGCCCACAGAATCACACAGAAATCAAGCTTTATTTTGGAGAGTGCTGTCCAAACTTTTCCTGTATTCCCATCAGGATCCTTTTCCTAACCCCCAAGGCTGACTCTCCCCTGACGCAGCCCCATGCCGTTCCCTCGGGCCCTGTCGCTGTCCCCAGAGAGCAGAGCTCAGCGCCTGCCCCTCCGCTCCCCTGTGAGGAAGCTGTAGGCCGCCGTGAGGCCTCCCCTCAGCCTCCTCAAACAAACCAAGGGCCCTCAGCTGCTCCTCACACATCTTGCCCTCCAGACCCTTCGCCATCTTCATAGCCCTCGTTTGGATACTCTCCAATAGTTTTATGTCCTTATATTGTGGTACCCAAACCGCACACAGTGCCTGAGGTGAGGCAGAGCAGGACAATCCCTTCCTTCGCCCAGCTGGCAGTACTGGACCCCACACACCCCAGGGTATGGCTGGCCAGTTTTATAGCCTTCAAAAGTGAGGTGCTGTGTGGGAGGAGCTTTGTCTGATCTTGGTTTTGTGGGGCTGGCTTCCCGTGCTGCTGCTGCTGCCCTGCTCTGCTTGCCTGGAGGTGGCCGGGAGCGACCGCCTGTGCATTGGTTGTAACACGGCATGCTCGTGTACAGGACGTATCAACACACGTATCAGTCAGTCCTGTGTTAGTGTTCTGGACTAGAGAACAACTTTCTGTTCCTTGAGCTCATTAAAATCAGAGTCTCTCTCTCTCTATATATATATATGTATAAAGCAACCAAAACCCCAGCTGTTATATTAACCTAACTGTTCAAACTCCCACATCCTTATCCAAACATCTAGAGTGGGCTATCCTCACACGGCCTGCGGTGTGATGTGCCAGAGGTGAATTTGAATTTTGCCTGTGTTTCTGCACCAGCTGATGAGGAAGCTGTGGGTGTCCTGCCCATGGAAGGGCCAGGACAAATGGACGTGGGCTTCTGGTGCAGCTGGAGTGAAGGTCCTGGGGTGCACAGACCCAGCACTGCTGCTGAAGAAGATGGGAAAATTGCATATAAGTTATTTGGTGGGAGTCCTTGGGCAGGTGGAGACCATATGTAAGAGACAGCAGCAAGACAAAACATTTTCCAAGGAAAGATCTAATTAAGGATTACCGAGACTGATCCTACTGCACAGTGTAATTAGGAGATTACTGCCTGGCATGGATTAGACTCAACAGGAAAATCTCTGCCCTGCTGTACAACATCTTTCAGGTTTGGAAATGGAAAACTGTAATGCTGTGTCCTGCAGCAGCCTTGTGCTGCTAAGGCGGTGTGAGGTTCTCCTGTTGTGGAGAGAATCGAAACCCATGTGGTCTCCTGTGTGGGAAGTAGAGAAAGCCCTGACAGGAGGTGACTGCAGCCCCATGGGGTGCCGCCTTGTCCCTGCAGGGAGGTGGTTGCAGCTGCAGCCTGACATGGCATTGAGGGAGGAACTGCCTGCACCCAGCCTGGGCCGGGCCTGGGACTGGCCAGCCAAGCCAGCTGCTGCTGACACAGATAACATTGTGAGAACCAGCTACAGCAGTCAAATTACCCTGCCTCCTACCCTAAAGCATTTCTAAAACCAATAGCTCAAAAAAAAATTGCAGTGTACCTTTAACTGGCCCTGCAGCAGGAGAGGTGGCCCAGAGAGGAACAGGCTGCCCAGAGAGGCTGAGGGGTCTCCTCCTTGGAGAGCTTCAGAAGCTGCCTGGACATGGACCTGGGCACCCTGCCCTGGGTGTCCCTGCTGGAGCAGAGGCGGGGACAGATGGACCCAGAGGTCCTGTCCTGCCCCAGCCATGCTGTGATTTTGTGATTAAGCCTCACTAAATTCAGTGAATTCAGACCGATGCAGTCAGCAGGCAGAGTGCTTTCTGTTGTGCCCACAGCTGCAGGTTCACTGGACAACAGCAAGGGGAATGGGGAAGTTCAGTGCCCTCCTGCAGCTCCCATCCCTTCACCACATTTCCTTGTCATGCAGTAGGGTTGCAGCAGCAAAACTGCGGGGCTCCCACAGCATCGTCTTCTTTCCCTGTACCACTTTTTGCTTTTATGTAATATTAATTCTTCAGTGTGGGATCCACCTGCTCACTGTGCCATATCTACTACTTGTTCACAGCAGTATAGATTGTAATGCTAACAGAATATTCAGAATATTTCTGCAAACTCCTTACGTATCCTCCAGCATGCAGGTGGATAATAAAGTAGCAGTCTCCATTTTAGTGCCAACTAAGAATAATAAATTCATGGATGAACTGCATGTGAAAAAATCCCAGAGTGGGAAGGCCCTGCAAGCTCTGCAGAACCCATTTCCTCTTTCTCTTTCTGAAGCTCAAAAATCAACGTATAGTTTCAGTGCCCATCACATGTTAAGTGTCAGGTAATAACAGAAGATCTTGAACAAATCAAAGGCTTCTTTTGCTTTTGGGAGCATTGATTTTAACCAGGTCATTTGTCTTTCTCTTGCTGTGCAATCACAGAATCAAAAATTGCAGAATTTACAGAAAATAGGTAGTCATCAGCACGTCATCTTGTCAGACTGATGTGTCTGGGGATGAACGCCTGTCAGATTGCCTCAGCCTCAGAAGCTGATCTGAGCACTGTCCATGTCCTAGCAATTTTACTAAACTTCCCAGCACTCACACCAACCAAATTTTCAGGATGTTAAAATGAGGATATTCAGATGGGATTTTGATTAAACCATCATCTTTTAAGGTACGATTTGGAATTTTGCGATTTTATTTGTAATATGAACTTTTTTTTGGTGATACAGTATAGACTTGTCTAATAATGTAAATTGTCTCCCATCTGCGCTGTACTTTCCTTGGTGGAGATTATTGTCTCCTTGGGTGCCTTACTCAGCCTTTTTCTATCTGACAAATCAATCAAAAAGTTGTTTGAAGTTGAAAGTAAAGGAATACCTTAGAACGAGAAAAAGTAACCTGCTTGCTTCTATAAAAGCACCTATCTGTGGGATATTTAATGACTGCGGCATACAGTCAGGAAAAAAAGGTAACACAGCAAATTGGAGCTGTCATTTCACCTCCCATTACGAGATTAATTAATTTTCCTCTGACAGTGATATCAGTTGAGCTCCAGCATAAAGACACATGGTATGAAAGCATAAAAGCTTCTTTTAAAAGTATATGTTGGCAGTCATCTGCCCTGGATGCTACAAAGCACAGTAGGTTGCTGGTTTGTTTCTCTTTTCAAGTTTGGCCTAGCAGGACAATGGGTTTGTCAGAGGCCGCAGAGAGGCGACAGCAGAGCTGCTTCTGGAGCCCAGCAGCTCTGGGGATCAGAGCCCATCCCCATTTCCAGAGTGCTGTTTTGGTTTTGTAGGATGTTAAAGATCTCATTGCTCATAAAATATCTGGTTGCTTAGAGGAATTTTAAATGAGAGTCCTCGCACTTGTGCTTGGAATTAATTAACCTCTGGGAGGAAAAGAGTCTTCTTGTATAGCTAAGCGAATGCCCTGAGAAGATCTGTATTTGAAAGAAAGCCTCCCAGCTGCGGGACAGCTCGCTCTGTGTGCTAACACACTCACTGCAGCACTGCAGTTGCTTTCTGGTTCCCCTAAAGCCCTGGGCACAAACTGTGCCCAGAAAGCCCCTGAAGGTGCCACCTTGTGCAGCCCCAAAGCCCCGCTCCCAGCTCAGTCCTTGGCCTGCTGGATTCTTCTGGAATGTGCGATGCAGCAGTGTGCACATCTTGCAGCTGTGATGATGCCTGGTCAGTGCCCACTGTCAGCAATTTAAGTGGCCTGACTATTTCCAGGAATTCGGGTGAAACTATCTGGCAGTCCACCCCAGTTTTCCAGCAGATGGCAATAACCCACAGTGGGTGAGCAGCAGGGTGGGATGTGCCTGCAGTGCTGTGGGGCAGCCGTGGGGCTGGGGGGCAAAGCAGGAAAGAGCAAGCCAATGAATAATAGATGGCTAAAATCTAGCCAGCCAGCAAGCACGTACACAGGAGAGGAGAAGAGTGCATAATTCATCTGTAATTGCTTTAGGGGGAATTTTAAATAAAGAGGAGAGACAAGTCACATATTCCCTTTGTTTCTGTTCTAGGTTTTACAGGGTTGGAAACGTGCTGGAAGCATGGGGAGAGTAGGGGATGTGCGTTCAAGAGAGAGATATAACACTGCTGCTGCCTTGTCCATGGCAACTTCATAGCTCCTAGAAACATTGCTGAGGAATTTCTGTCCTGTGATTCACTGATAATTATCCTGTTCACTTTGCAAACCATCTAATTTACGTCAGATTTGTTTTTGTCACAGCAAATGGAGACCTGTTTCACTGTTTCATGTTTCTCTGGAATCAACAAGGAAGCAGGAGGGTGCACTACAGGCTGGCTAACCTTCAGCCTATAAATGATTATTTCCTTAGGAATCGAGCATGCTGCTGTGTAGAAGCGATGGCTTTCTGTGATAAACCTATGCGATAAACCTTTCTGTGACAAAACCAGCATTTGCCAATACTCATTTTCTCAAAATCTCACTGGTGTTACACAGGGCAACAGAAACACAGACCCACGATGCCAGATCAGAGGTCTGCTTGTGCCAAAATCCCTTCTCTAAAAGCAGAAACATTCAAGTTCTTTTGGAGACAACCTGCCCTGGTTTCCTGTTCTCTGCAGGGAGGTGCACAAGACCGGTTTATGCTGTAGAACCGGAGCGTTTACAGCTCCTGCTGTTCCACCTGTGTAAGCTCCTTTGTTTTCTGCTCTCGCACTCCTAGCTGCAGTGGAAGATTCTGGCAACAAGTCCCATGTTCTCCTCTGTGTGAAAAGCGGTCTCAGTTTCTAATTTGTAACGTTTCACTGTCACTGAATGTTCCCTTCTTTTTCCTTTTCTTCTTTTGAAAGAGAGCAATTGGAAACTCCTGATCTGCTCTCTTTCTACCAGGATGTTGTATTTTTTCTTATCATGTTTCTTTGTACTGGTCTCTCCTGAATGGAAAGTGTTCTCATTTCTTCTGTCTTTAAAAAAAGGCATCATAAAGCAGGAAGAATGGGTAATGCCCACCCATGAAACACGCAGAGCAATCCTGAAACATATTTATAAGAAAAGGCATTTCTTCCCTTTTTATGTCTTCCTTGTCCTCTTCCAAGAAGCAAACAGAAAGTGCTGAGAAAGAGAATTGCTTTGGTGGTGGTGTGATTGAGATCCTGTTAGCAGTGCAGCTGAAAGCACAATAGCTGAAGATCTCTCTGTTCACAAACAGTGACTTTTTGTTTTTTACCCACCACCATGTCAGAGGACCTGTTTTGACTTCCGTTGGTGTGACAGCTTCTCAGCCTCCCCAGCAACAACCTGTTTCATGATTATTTTTGAATTGCTGGGTGTTCATGAGACATTCAGCTTGTGAGGTGCGTGGAGCACGTGCTCCAGGTTACCGCTCTGCTTTGCTTGCTGTTGTGCTACGAGGGAGCTGCTGCAGCGGGGTGGGTGCCAGCATGACGCTCGGTGCTGGGCTGACCCAGAAACTAGGTCTGAGACACACTTCAGAGGTGGCTCTCCTGGGCTTTGTTTTCTGACCAGGAGGCAAGGTGCCTATAAATACCGCATTTCTTTTAATGATAGCTTGTGGTTTTAAATGCAGTAAGAAATTTCCATTGATCAAGTAGAGAGGAGGAATGGATGATTATATTTCCCAGTGAGTAGTAAATTCACAAAAAATATGGTCTCATTCATTCAAAAACTTGATAAATTTGTTCTGGATTCACATGAACAATGCTGCCTAGGGAGAGAAAAGGAGCAGGGATGTCACAGCACTTCCGTCGTGGAGCTGGGGGTGCCTCTCTGTGCACGGCCCCTCACAGAGTGGCGAATGGGTTCTGTGTCTGCTCAAGGGCTCTCCAGCCACCTCCGCCACCCCTGTCCTGGCACAGCATGGCTACCTCCATGCCACTAAGCTTTCTGGGCTGCTTGCAGTCCCGTTGCTGCTGTCACACTCAGCATTAATAATTAAAGACTCACTGGCGGAGGGTCGGCACTTCAGGTATCACCATCCCAGAGGAGTGCTCCGGGCTGGGAGCACCTGCGGCCGCAGTTTCAGTGACTACTCACACACCTTCTGTGGGCAGGAGCGGTGCCAGCCAGGGGGACGAAGGTGGCCCATGGTGAGGACACTGATCTGGGGGAGATGGCAAAAAATTTCAAATCCAGCTTCTGCTTCATTTGAACTAAACTACAAGGTCTTTGTTTCACCTTGAAAACTCTCACATTAAAGTTGTTTTGACCCATGCTGGGGCCTGTTTTTAATTTTGCTTTCCCCCTTACTTTTTCATCTCAGCAGGATGCCTGAGAGCCCTCCCTCCCTTTTCTTTCATCACAAACATAATGCTAACAAAGCTCCAGGCCAGTGAACACCTCTCACTTGGCTTAGGCGTTTATTCACCCCTAAGGTGCAGTTATTATTTCATCACCAAATGCACCTTCCAGGGATCCTTTTATCAGCAGGATAATAGATCCCTGCAGCTCTGCTTTCACTTCCCAGTGCTGCCATGGTGCTGTCCGCTTTGATCTGGGCTCAGCTGCCGGTGGCTCGGGGATTCCTCCCGCTCATGGTTTCACCACGACCGAAACCCGCATCCTGGTGCCAGGGCAGGCAGGTGCCGACGGATTTCCTCCTGCTCCGCGGGAGGAGATCATGACCTCTGTCTGTAACACAGCAGTCAGAGCTCACGTGCTATGTGTTGCTGAAGTCATGAGCCAGTATGCACAATGCTTCCTGACTTTCTAATTAGGGACCGAGCTAATTAGATCTGGTTAAAATGTCTGTATTTCAGACATGTTTTTATTTCATGGGCTTTAGATGAGATATAAGACTCTCTTCCTTCCAAAAATGTTTATATTCACCATCAGCATTGGCACTAAAGTGTTTAGCCGTTGTTAAATTGAAGCCTGACTTTTCAAATGAAGTGATTACATCAACCAGTGATGTTGACGAGGAGACTTCGGGGACTGGCTCGATACAAATGAGACGTTTCCACGAAGGCTTTGGGGTGTGCCAGCTGTGAACCACTGAGGCCGGGGGAAAGGAGTTAGGCAGAGGCTGCGGTGATGTTGTGCAATGCGGGACCACAGCTAAATCATGTGCGCAGGCTATGATCCAGCCCAAACACACCAGTGGATTCTTCACATCAGCTCGAGGTGTAAACTGATGCTGGTCTGGCCAAAAATACTGTAATTTTCCATTCTTTCTAATGACAAATTGGTTTTACTAATAAAAAGCGCAAACAAATAAGGCAGACCCAGCCAATCCCTTTTTACGTGCTTTTTTTCATGGTTTGCTCTCTAGTGAAAAGTGTGAGTGAATCATTTCTGGCTAAAACCAGCTGAGACAACAGAAGTGATGGCAGCATGGACTGCCCCGCCACCAGCACTATCTCTGCACCAGCATAGAGCGAAGTTGAAAGGTTTTATTTTCCTTTTTCAGTGGAAAACAATTGGGCAAACAGAAAGAGCAAGGAAAATCAGCAGAAAAACTTGCAGGAAAGCAAACATAATTCAAAATGAGGACGGGGATTCTGGAAGATATATCTGCCTGAAGAAGGAATGACAGAATTGGAATGGGTTTGTTCCCTGAACTCCAGTGACTCCTTAGGAATGGCTATGATGTGCTGGAATTACTGGGAGCTCTGAGCCAGCACATAGTTTCCTTCATACCAGCCCACTCAGGGACTTGAAATAACTTTTTTGTCAGAAGCAAAATATAAAATTGAAAGAAAGAAACACAGCATGCCATGGAAATGTCATAACCTTGTACCTGACTCTCTCTGCAGTAGCTATCGGCACAGAAACTTTCTTTCATCTTCTACGAAATACAGAATTAAACAGACAAGAGGTGGTGCAGAGGGTGCAGTGGATCTGGAGAAGGAAAAATCAAAGGTGACATCCATACTAGCGAATGGAACACGCTCACAGGCACTGGAACGTGCTCATCTAGACTGCTGCCTATATTGGACTTTCCCACCAGCCAGGTTAGATGTGAGCACTGCATTTTGAGAGGTCGGAGCACTGAACAGTGTGGCTGCGAGCCCTGCCAGGACGGCTGGCCTCACTGTGGGAGGAGTGTTTATTGCAGCGGTATGGACACAGCCGCAGAGGACGCAGGGACACCCACGTCCCTTCTTCCTTTCACAGAAGCATCCAAGTCACATTGTCTTTTCCGCAAATGCATCTAACAGCATCTTAAAAAGAGTTACATCTTTCCTGATTCCAGTGCTCCTTCTGAAGCCATTCAAAATCTCCACCCTCCTGATGGCGGGAAGCTTTTTCTTAGGAAAAACAAGAAAAAAAAGGCCAATTTGCATCCATTTTGCTTAGAGAGAAAAGCTTCTGTTGATGTTTCCCCTGATACATTTACATAGAGGAATCCTCACTTTTGCTGCGTGCAGCTGAATACAAGAGTATGGAAATGGTCAGGAGCTCCCGGAAGGCAAAGTGCACGACTCGCTTGTCTCAAGCCACCGTGTGTCTGCCATGCCGAATGTTAAAAACACAGGTACTGGCTACCCTTGCTCCTGCTGCCTGTTCCAGTTCTTATTTCCACCATGGTTAGAAAGCACCTCCTAACTTCCAGCTCACACCTGGCCAAAGCCACATGCCAAAGCTGTGCCGAGGACCGTGCTGACAACACTGCGGGTGGCCCTGTCTGCTTTCCAGCACAGACCTTGTTTTAGGCTGTGATTTGGAAGAATGTTTACCAGTTGAGTACCACTGTTACCAAAGGAAGTGTATTCCTGAGTCACCTGGATCCATAGAGTGAAACCTCTTTCACCAGGATTGCTCTCTCACTCTGTCCTATTCAAACCCTACCCCAGGGGTTAGCATGGCCACCAGCATCTTTTTGAGAAAGTATCCTGCTTTCAGGACAAACCGATTGCAGAGAAAAACTTGAAAATAATACGTGCATACACATTTTACTGAGAACATGTAGGATTAAATTCACTGTAGACAGGTGAAAACTAAACATCTGACACTATATTTTTCTCTAGAATTTGTCTATTTTTTTTTTTAATATAAACTTTTAGCATTCAGAAATTCCAGTAACAATGATTTCCACTGTTCAACTGCATCAACAGAATCTAGAGTAAGATTGATCTGACCGCACACAGGCATCCACAATGGGGTGCATTATTCTCCAGACTCCTTTGACTGCAATGAGCAGAATTCCGCTGGTTAGCAGGAGAGCTCAGACAGCTTCCTAGCCACGGATACCTGCTAACAGACACCCAAAAGCCTTAGGCAGGAGGCATCTCTCCCCTGCCCTGAAGCTATGCCTGTTGCAGTGAGATGATCCTACCCAGTCTACCTTTGCTGTTCCTCAGATACAGCGTTCAGCACAGGCAGAACAGCCTCAAGCAACTTCCCCTTGACGTCCACAGGGAGCTCTGCTGGACTTTGGGACGCTGCTGCTGGTGCCAGGGCTTGGTACAACTCGGTGCCGGTGAGCACACCTGGCTGCAGGTGGGCCCGGGAGCGAGCACGCTGCCTGCTGAGCCACGCCGGGCCCTGGAGACGGTTCTGAACCTGTGTGGTTTGGGGAACTGGAAACTCCCTCGTGTTTTTCTCTAGCTCAGAATGTTGTGCATTTTTGTAAAAGGAACTTCAATATAAATAAAGTGTTTGACACAAAATGTTTTTTTTCTTTCTTTTTTGCATGTATCTGTATATTTCTTTTGATTCTGCTTATCAGTGGTTCACAGATATGATTCCTTACTTTTCACTAGATGAACGATTAAAAGAAAAAAAGCTATTTAGAAATTGAAGAGGCTGATGCAGGACCATCCTCAGTTCTCTCAGCTATAAATGGGTATTTACATTGTGCTTTTTGAATGCCAATACCTGCCATTACCATTTCATCCCAGAAAAGACATCAGTCAAGGGTCAGTTCTGCCTTTTGTACAGTCTGTTAGCTCAAGCCATTGCTAGACCGAGACACAAGTCACTGTGCTAAGACCTAGCTTTGTCTGTCTGTGCTAAGGCAAAGGCTTGAGTCAAAGCAGCAGAAAGCGATGTGCTCCTTCGCCCACTGTTTGCTCTAGAGAGTGCATCAGCAAAGGTCTGGTGCCTTTGCCCATTTCTAATTCCCTGCTGTGACTCGGAGGTGTATTTCCATGCTCAGCGTAAGGTAAGAGTGTTGCATTTTAGCACAAGATGCCCAAGGAGAGAAAAGCAACAAACAGTGGCAGGTCACAGGTAACCAGCGAGCCTGTTCAGGGCAGGAGCAGACCTGAATGATCCCTTTGACCAAAACAAACACTGCTTTGTTCTGTAATAACGCTGATAATCGGATAGTTGACACGCTGCTAATACAAACAATGGTTGTATTTGAATTTTTGTCACAGCTTCCACTGGATGGTCTCAGAAATACAGCTATTAAACATCACGAGGACCCTGTGGCAAATGGACAGAAGAAAGCAAAAAAGCGTGTGCTGCCCACAGCTCATTCTAATATGATTAAAAAAAAACTGCTGGAAGGATGGAAGAATCTTACAAATTCCTCCCTGTATTTTCACACTGAAAGAAATTACTTTCTCTGAACTGTGGATAAAAGTTCCTCCTTACGGCAGAGAACATTCCTCTGCAGTGTAACAGCAAAAGAAGTTCTTCCCTTGCTGAACTACTGAGAAATCTGCATTCCTTTTCTCTGTTCCTTACTTTCTTTGTTCCTGTTTCAATCGATTTTCCTTATAATACAGTTACATAAATAAAGATGGCTCATCTGTGAGCTGAGGCAGGAGGTGGGGAGGAAATTGACAAGTTCATGCAAAAAGCCCACAGCATCTGCACCTTGTTGAAAAGTGCTTTTGTAGCAGTTAGAAAGAACAGAAAGGGGGGATTGGTTGTATGTACATGTGTAGGTGGCAGAGGTATTTTTAGCTAGAGGTGAGAGGGTAGAAGCTATCAAAGGAATGAGAGTAGGAGCAGAGTAGACAGGAGATGCCCCGGGTGATGTATTTTATATCAGGCCAGTTGAACCATTTTATAAAATAAACTGCTAAGTAGTATTGGAAGCAAAGCATATTTTCTATTCATACCAGAATTGTTTGCTTCATTAATTAATTGCATTAATAGCAAATAATTGCTTAATTGCATTTCTTTATCTCAGTTCAGAATGGTTTCTCTACTGCATATCACGGTCGAGGTCATAGTTCCAAACACAGACACTGAAAAATGAACGAAAACCCAAGCAGAAAGCAGAAGGAGTAAGGTGGATGTTTGCAGGATCTGCCTGTTAGGTGTGCGAAAGCTTTTTGTGTTTGCCTTGTCAGCCGCTTCCGACAGAAAGAATCAATGTAGTTCATAATGAGATTAGCCTGTTTGGTAAGGGGGATGGCAAACAACGAATGCACAGCCCGGATTTACCTCTGATCACATCTTAGGCAGCACATTTCCGTTGGCTACCCAACATCAGTTCCGCACCACAACCAGCAGGACGGCAATGTCCAGTCTTAGGTACGCATTTTGAGTGAATTAAAGCCCGACACTCGCCTGGAATTACTGCAGCTGAGTCATGCCCAGAATAAAGGAGAGCTGAACCCATAAAGAGTTGAATTAGAAGACTTGAAGAAGAAAAAATTAATTGGGATTTTGTCCTTCAAATGTAATAGACTCAGATTTTTATGCACACGACCCTGCTGCTTCAGAACTCTTAATCTAAAGAGAATAAATATTCTTTCCATGTCTAATTCAAACACCAAAAGTGATTTTTCCAAGACTGTATTTTCAGAACAATGACACAATTTTTTATTTTTTTTTATTTTTTTGTTATTATTTCATTCTGTGGATTTGTGTTTTATAACAGATAGCAAGTATCAGGTCAACTTTTTTCTCCACAGCTGTGGCATTTACAATGTCACTTTGCTATGTGCCTTCTCCTGCCCTTCTGCATGGCTGCCTGTTTTCACAGAATTTTCAAGAGCTTAACGCCTTTGAGACAACTCCCTTTTGGCAAACATAGCTAGATTTGGACAATGGTATTGAAAGATGTGGGGCAGCAGGACAAACAGACCCAGACCAGACACTGCCTTTACATAAGGAATCTCTTTACAGAAGCAGGAATTGATGTTTCATGTGTGAGTTCTGATATAAAACCACTCCAGATGCAATAGATACAGGAATCAAGAGTCCTGTAGTTCCTACCGCAGCTCTCATGTAGTGCATGCAGCAATCGTACTTGGCAGTTCTTCCAGTCTGGAATTCATGTACCAGATCTTTACAGCCCTCCCCGAGGTGCCAGAGCGACAGCCACCCCAGGCCTGCTCATCTCCAGGAAATGAAGGTCACAGTGAGTGCACGTTGTGAACTCTAGCTCCTTTTACTCCAGCAAAATTATAGAGAAACCCCTCACAGGCAGAATACGTAACATGCTAAAATTGGAAGTTGGGCTGGCCAGATTGTGTGTGGCGTGGTGGTGTGGAATCTTTCACGACTGCACTTGGGCAGGGACTCAAAATTACATATCTTCTGGCACCTTCAGCTCTATTCTGCGTGTTGACATTATGTGGGACCTTTGGTTCACCACTGACTCAGAGGGAAGAGTGCCTCATAGTGAATCACTAACGCCGTATCCTGCAGCGCTCTAGTGAGGCTTTGGCACTAAGAAAGGATAATTACAGTGTGGTTACTATGACTGATTTTTGAGATGCTTTTATGCATACCTCAGGCATGTCAATAGGTAAAATGCAGCCTGCTTCCTTAGAAATACCCAGGCGTCTTGAGTGTATTATTTGCTACCACAGAACTGGGCATACGAGCAGAATCCTAATAGACAGAAACACCCAGCTGAACACCGCACCCTGAATTATTCTTTTTTTTTTTTTTTTTTTTTTTATTTCNATTTTTTTTTTTTTTTTTTTTTTCATAGTATATATTTACAAAAACGTAAGCATGAATGCAAAACTACTTTACAAATCTCTTTTGCCTTGTAAGGATAAACAATGAACATCTATATAGAAAACGTTTGCCCTTAAAACAGAAATACTGGTCTCTTCTTT
>VXAV01006945.1:25796-77713 GCA_013399715.1 Alectura lathami | reverse complement strand
CGCCCCTCCGGGCTCCGAGCGGTTCGGGAGCGGGCGTTCGGCCGACGGCGGGGAGCGGGGGCCGGGGGTGCACCCCGGGCTCGCTGAGGTGTGCGGGGCTGGAGCGCGGCTTCGCGAGCTGCCCTGACAGTTGTTGGAAAGGCATCGCCTGGTCCGTGAGTCAGTGGGCGGCTATTAAATGGTTACTTATTAAGCCTTTAATTTTTAAGGAAGTCCGAGCTCCGGGGAGCCTCTTTACTTTGGAGTAGTGCTGGATTTCAAACCTTGCGGTAGCTCTCTCTGGGAAAACAGTAAGGGGTTGAGCTTGCTTTCAAATGCTTCTAAGTTGTCTGTTTTGTCTGCGTTTGTTGTTTGCATTTGCATCTTCGCATCAGTTTTCATACAACTTCTGCACGCCGTGAGCACACGGGTCCCTGGCGCTGGTCTGGCGAGGGCCAAACCTGTCTGAGCCACGCCATGGATCCGAGTCGGCTCCGCTGGGTGCAGAGGGGCCCTGGGGAGAGCGAGACCAACGCTGGGGACAGGTTGGGACAGGCAGGGCTGCTGTGGGGTCAGGCTGCTGAGAAACGGCCGTGTGATAAAAGATGCCCGTGGAGAGGCAGAATCGTAGGATCGAGTGAGCTGTAGGCACTTCATCTCTTCTGGCCTGAGCCAATAAGAAATTATCCCAATTTAGCTCCAGTAATTGAGTTTATTTCTGTAGCAGCACCACAGAAGGCTTCATTTCAGTAGTGGGTGAAGTTTGATGCTGAAAATGGAAAAAGATTACACAAGGCAAATGCTGCTCCTTTGTAGGACACAGGAACAAGGTCACAGGAGGAATTCTGAGGAGGTTGGCCCGTATCCTCAGCACTTGGCATTTAATAACTGTGATCTGTTTGCATCATAAAGTAAATAATTCCATAGCCATGGTAAGCAGTTTTTTTTCCTCAAGAGAAATATCTAGGAAAAAGACTTAAGATATACCAAAAAGACTTTTCTTAATGAGCTGGCTATAGAAGATCAGAAGAAAATACTGTGAATGATAAGTTAAGGAGAGGTAGGAAACTCCTGTTGTGTACCTCCTGATTTTCAATTTTTCAAGTTCTAGGTTAATGCGGAAATCAGAAGTGATCATACCTAATATGATACATTACACACATGTCATATGTGGTCATCTATGTGTGTGTCAGAGCCATGCTCCTTTCAGGCCCATTTGCATGTGCTTCAGGACCAATGGTAGTGAGCCTCTTGCAGCATTTAGGACCAGGTGCCTTAATTAGGTGAATGTGATGCTATAGGGTTTCAGCTGCAGTGGAGAGGCTTACTTCCGAGTAAATACAAAGATACCTAAAACAAACCACTCTGAGAAGGGCTGGCGTTGCCATTGCAGTTTTTCAGGTTTGATTAGAAAAGATCCGGCATGTTGAGAAATGCACAAATTCTGGCAAGGCCCAGGCCTGCATGGAGAACTCTTGAGCTTTGCACTTAGTTCCCCACTGAGGAGGTGTTGCAGGGGTGAGGGTGCGGGCGGGGTGGAGCTGACCTCAGCAAACGCCCTGTGCTGAGTAAGGGTTGGGAACGGTTCCCATCGGAAAAGGGAGCCTGGGGAGCTCCACGCCAGGGCACTGGGTGCGGGACCTCTGAGCGCGGCCAGGGACGGGTTGGTGCCAGTCCCTGTGCCGGGGGCAGGCAGCCAGTGCTGCGTGCGTGGTGCTCGTGGCATCAGCAGTGCTCTGGGAAATGGTGGAGTTTGTTTTGTTGTGCTGATGCGGCCCACCTTAAATTAGCTACCCTGTAGTGTTCGGGTTTCACTTCATCCCATGAAAAATGTGGCCTGAATCTGCTTTTTGGTATTCATGAGAAAGTTTTCTCATGGTTTTGTCAGTGGGGTGCATTCATTGTTATTACTCTGTTAACCCGGTACTAAGACTTCATTTAAGGTATTAAAGCTTACAGATGCCCTCTGCAGAAGTAAATCACTTTTTCATGCCCATCATTCTCTAATTAGGGTTCCTCAACTCTATCAAGGTGGGTGTCATCCAGGTAACAGCACGTAATAAAGTACAGGGGGGCTGCAAGGCCTGACTGGCTGTATCGCTTCGGTTCTTGATTTGTAGCACCACAGTCACGCACTCCAAATGACATTGCTGTGCGCCCATGTCCAAATTGCTCTGCCCACCGCCATCGGAGCGTGGCTGAGGCTTCCAGGGCTCCCTAACCTGTGTGCTGTGAGGCAGGCATCCACGTGGCTGTCCCCTGGGCTGTGGGTAGGGCACAGGTAGCCTGTCTTCTGTGGCACAACAGCTACATTAAAACACTAAAACAGGAGGAAACTTCCTGTGCCTCAATTTGTGAAATCAAGGCAATGGCAGCTGATTGCAGATCAAAGCTGTTAATGTTTAACTGAGCAGGGAGGAGGATTTCCCGCCTGTACCGGAGGTGTTTCTCTCTGTGCAGGCGGAGGAGCAGAGCCTTGCTCGATCCTGGTGAAGTGATCTCTTTATAAAACTGTCCTCAGGCCAGCCCCAGAGTGCAGCCTCTCTCTGATTGTGTGTTCAGTGTTACCAGGTGTTTGCTATTGACTTGATAATTGTGCAGCTTGACTGAACAACAGAAAATCATGTCCTTTTTAGGGAAGAGGGATGAAGGTGCAAAACTGTTTTTGTACCTGTTGTATTTTATATAACTCCTATGTGTTAAAATGCTGTTAGCTTCTTCAGGCTTAAAATACAACTTCTATTGAGCCTGTCTATCATGAAAAAACACTTGCATTCTCACTAAATAGTTGTGTCAGGCAAAAAAAAAAAAAATTCCCGAGCTTTTAAACACTTGGTAACCCTGTGGGAAGCTATGGCTCTACCTGTGGGTTGTTTTTTCCCCCAACTTCTGTATATGAGAAGGAAAACCAGTGTGCATGGGTTGTCTTCTTACTTTAATTTCCAAGGCAGCACACCTTCATGGCAGACTGTAACCCAGAGTCGACTGTATTTTTGTGGTCGACGACCTTGAAGCTGTGAGAGGGATTGGTAGCGCTGCTGGAGAAGTGTTGGGAGGAGTCAAATTTAGGAACAAGGAAGAAAATAGTGTTCTGTATGGGAGAGAGTGGAAATTGCCACAACGTGGGCGTGTTAACCTGCTGCTGGAGTTGCTGAACAACTGCAGAGCAGCGCTTAAAAATACCTATTTATGCTGAGCAGCAGGTAGGCTGGTTGTTCTGCACTGAGACTGTAAATAGGCTTTAAAGCCGCAAATGTCAGTGCGCTGCTTTACGGGGGAGAGAGTGAAAGGGGGGGAAAAACAGTCCAGACAATCTGAGCATTCTTTTCAACTGCTTTGTGTGCCTCTTGTTGCCAGCTTTGTTTGCATGTGGCACCATCTTTCTTTCTGCCAAGTCCTTTAATGGCATTGTGAGCCTGATCTTGTGACTGCATTTGGAGTCTTGTAAACAACTGTGGCTTTAAGGCTACCTGTAGGAAATGTGTCCTGGGTGCACAAACAGGCTGTGAGAGGAAGAAGGATGTGATTTAAAAGCAAGGCTTCGTATCTGAGCTTATTGGTGCTGTCTTGTACTGAGTTAAGTGGGAAATGTCAGGTGTTTGAGGATCAGATCAAATAGCAGAAACAGTGGAAGAAAAACTGCAGAACTGAAGGGCTTTCTGCTTCAGCTCTCCCCACAGGTCTCTTGTTGTTTCTGCTCTTAGTCCCCATTACGGTCTGCATCTGCGTGCACGCATGGAATTGCATTAGTTCCACTGAGTTGCAGGGTAAACACTGCAGATCTCATCACGGAGTCTCAGCTTGCAGAGCAGCGAGTTTCTGAATTGTTTTTCTCATTCACAAAAAATGTGGGGTTTTTTAGTCTTATCTGCTGAATGTTGAGGTCAATATGGCAGTATTTTACTTGGATTCTCCTAAATTCTGGTTGAATGTTAGAGGTCTCTCCCTTATATGCTTTGATTTTTTTTTTTTTTTTTCATGATTAAGGAATTGTAACTTTCATATTCCTCTGTTAAGCTGTGTTCACTGTGAACTGCTAAGACTGGTGCTTACTGTCTTGTGAATTGTGATGTTATGTGGTTAAATAGAGGACGAACTGCAGCTAAAAGTCTAAATGCTAATTTTTCATATAATATCTTTTTATTTATTATCCATTTTTTGGTTTGGTTCATAAACCTGTTTCATTATTGTTGTTTTTAATGTATTTTTTGGTTTTAGCACTTAGTACTGTGTATCAGGTCAGATCAGAATGTCTATGATGTAAATATTGATAAAAGCTCTTTTAAGCAAAGTAAACAGTAAAATTTAAACCGCTAAAGCTAAAATATCTTGGAAACTTTAAATACTTTTTGCTAGTAGCATAGTATTATATTATACTTGCAACTGATAGAAGTGAATTTTACAGCCTGGCTAGATGCAGGGGCTGCACGACCCACAGATCTGCTCCTGCACCGTGGTGAAGGTGGGCAGAGGCTGCGTGTGGCGTGGCTCTGGGATGGTGTTGGTGATGTGACAGCGGAGGAGGAATTAAAGGATCTTGTGAGGATTTCTGAGCGCTCAGAAGGGACCCTTGAACTGAAGGAACACTCAAAAGAAGCAAGCCATAATCTTCTCCTTTTAAATATTCTGATTAGAACCAGAATAGTGACACAGTTCCTTAGGAAATTAAGCCGGTATATAAGCAAGAGAGACCCAAACTGGTGCCCCCGCCAAGCCCCCAGCAATGGTTAACGTAGTTGGCAGTAGAAACAACACAGCGAGAGGCACATGAGAATACGAGTTACATCAGTGATTCTGCCGTAGTGTTGGCTGTGAAAGGTATCTGAGAATCTTGCTTTTTTCATTAATTGATTTGTCTGAGGTTGACATAAGTTGTATTTACAGGGTTATTTTTGAAATTATTTTCCTTTTAAGTGCTCTTGGACAATTACTTCATTATGTAGATATCTGTCTGCTTTTTCCTTGCAGCTCTGATTACTAACAGGAAAATAACACTTCTGAAGCAGAATGTGGCTGGCTGTTTGCCGGAAAAGGTGAAATCCTTTCAGATAGAGATGGCTGATAAGGGTGGGAAGATCCTTCCAGGACAATTGTACATTGAAGTGGAGTATGACTATGAGTATGAGGCCAAGGACAAGAAAATTGTGATTAAGCAAGGGGAGAAATACATCTTAGTGAAGAAGACTAATGACGATTGGTGGCAAGTCAAAAGGGATGAAACTTCCAAACCCTTTTACGTGCCAGCACAGTATGTGAAGGAACTACCGCGGAAAGCGCTGATGCCACCTGTTAAGCAAGTGGGCGTGCTGCCAAACAATGCTTTAAAGTTGACACACGGATTACAGAGATCCACAGAAAATGTGAATAAGTCACCAGAACTTTCCAGTTTTGGAAAGTCTTCTCCGGTTCAAGTGTCTTGCTTAGTTCGAGATGCCAATCAAAACCTGGGACCAAACAGTAGCCCTGGTCAAACTCTTGGTTTAAGTCTGGACCTTACTCAGAACAATGGAAAACTGAACAACGAGTTGCAATCTCCCAAGATTTCCAATCAGTATAGAACCATCTCCATGGGTCATTTCCCATGTCCGGAGTTCCTGGAAATAGAGAAGACCAGCTTTTTGCATGAACAATCTTGTGATTCAGCAGGAGAAGGCTCAGAAAAAATTCACCAGGATTCAGAATCTGGAGATGAACTCAGTAGCAGCTCCACAGAACAAGTGCAGGTAAGCTTAAAAAATGGTTGCTGTAGATTTTTTTTTTTTTTTCTGTTCTTCCTTTTCCTTATTACCATAATTGTTTGTTACTGTTTTGATTTTTTTTTTTTGTAATAAATTGATGTTGTAAGTAAAAATGTCTCAGCATGAACTAGCTATTGAAGTCTAAACAGTTGGGGTGTGTGGCTCTACTACTTGCAGAAGTTTGGGGGTTAATTCCGTTTACATTATCCTATGACTGAATGTTACAGAAACATTTTTTATTATAACTGTTTTGAGATTACGCTGAATTTGGGTTATATTCTGTTCCAGAGTAACTCACTTCTTGGCTCCTTGAAACCAGAGGAAGATAATTGTGCTGGTTACTGTCAGCTTTTTCTAAGCCTGGGTATAGATAGCTTAAGAGCTATAAATTGCTGTACTAGTGGGTTTAACGGTTTAAAAATGGCACACTTAGATTTGTATGGAGTTTAATTTCTGGCTCAGTTGTTTTATTTGTAGACTCTTGTAATGAGTCAGCCTTGCCAATTCTGCTTCTAACAACTTTATTCTGGATTGAAACTCAAAACATGTGAGTTTTGGTAATTAGTATGGAAGAATCTCAGGAATGATGTACTCCCACTTCAGGCTAAAACTGAACATTGATTTCCTTTTTTCTTGGTGAAAAGTGGAAGTGGTTTATTTTACTACTTTTTTCTTTTAATACTTCTGCCCCACTCCACTTTCTATGCTTTAAAAAAAAAGCAACCACCAAAACCCAGCAACAACAAAAACTCTTTGCACCAGCTTAGATAATTAGGTCACTTCTGATATGGGTGGCCATGTGAATTGGTCTCTTGTAATTCCAGGTTTGTTCTTGAACCACTGATGTATGTTATGTATATGAGTGTGTAGGTTATCCCTCCAATATCTTTCTGTGGAGATGTTTAAATTATTTTAAGGTTCTCATTTTAAAAACTCCCTGCTCTTAAAATGTGTTGTTGCGTGTGTACAAATAGTAACACGATCAATCTCACTTGCTGGCCACTCATTTGGCACATTCAGAACTTGCTTAAGGGTGGTATTCAAATGAAAGTTGATGCTAACTTTAGAAATAAAAATCTTCCCACAGAGTTGTGCATCAGCACCAGCCTGCTAATAAGGCCCAATTAAGACAAAGCTGCTTAGGTAATGAGTGAGTATGGGAAGATCTTAAAGATACAAGGGTGGGTGATTTATGCAGTCATGAGCTGCATGAACTCGTGTCTGTGTGTGTTTGAAGTACCCAGAATTAGTAGTTCTTAGATATCTGACTCCATTCTTGACTTTCATGAAAGTCAGAGTTTCACTGGTTCTGGGACTTCTGCTCAAATATTTGTTACCTTTCATACTAATTGTACTTTCACTTACTCTTGTGTTCTGCAAATAATAAGGAATAAATGGGGTTACTGAATTTAATTTCATTTTTAAGTCATTTCTCACTTCATTAATGTAAAAGTTCTTATGAAGAAAGTGGATAAAACCAATCAATGTTTGCGGTAGTTGATGTGAGCTGCTTAGAACTTACAAGGATAAAGTAATTCTCAGACTTTTCCTCTGGAAGCATGCATAGTAGCTACTGTCATCCATGGCCAAATAACAAAATACTAAGGAATATCTTGAAAATATTTTACTTCTAATAGTTTACCACACTTAGGTTTATCTTGTGTGTTAAGACAGTTTCCTCTGTGTCAAATATGCATCGCTTTCTTTAGTTAAAGTAGATGAAGTTCACACTGCATAGGTGTCTGCTGGCAAGCAATAGTGAGCACCCAGGCTGCTTCTCAGTTTCTGTGTGACTTTGTGCCTGCTGATGTAGTGACACTTCATCTGTCCTCGACCTTCCTCTGTCTTCCTCCCCCAAGTGCTCCATCAACACGAGAGCCTACTTGTAAGTGTGGACTTCAGTGGGACAGGTATGCACAGATGCGCAGACTCCACCGGGTTGAACAGAAGATCCAAAGATGGGAGCTTTCACTGTTTAAAATCACAAATCCCCAAAATGTTAAATCCCAGCTGTACAAAAATCATGGTGGTGTTAGTGTGGGACTTGCCATAATTGCAGTCTTGAGCAACAAGAGAGCGTATGCCTGGTATGCCTCAAAGCTGTTGTTTTTGGGAGCTGTGAGGTCACTTCATCCCTCCTGTGGAGTCACCGGCTCTTGAAATACAATGAAAATATTTGACATTTAGTAGCCATTGAGATTAAAGCAGGAGTAACGCTAATGTCACCCCTAGCTCTGTCTAGATGTTATGAGCACCAGCCTTCTCCTCTGGACCAGCCCCATTTTTTTTTTATAATTCATTCGATAATGAGCATTGTTTAGTAGAAATCAGCTGTGCAGAAATTAATGGCTCAGAAAGCTGTTTTTATTGCTTTGAGTCTGTAGTGAGAACATCAAGTTCCCGGCTGTTGCACAGAAACAGGATTCCACTTCCCATGACTGGGGCTCTTGCTTCCCTCTGCTGCTGTGGAATCCAATGTTATGCTGTCTGAATTGCAATAAACCCTAAGCTACAGGTGTTTTCTCTTTAATTTGCAAGGTTAGAGACTAGGCTGACCTTAACAATAGTAGCTTTGTGGGGGATTTTTTTATCCCTCTTGGACTCATGTGCTCGGTGGAGTGCTTTCCACCCAGCTCTGGAAATGAGCGATGAATCCAGGCTTGAGGTGGTGGTAATTTTTTGTCCCTAGCCCAGTCTTCACTATTTTGTCAGTATCCTGAGTACAAATGTATGAGATGCAGAGGAGTGCTTGTATTATGAGATTCTTCGAAGAGGTAGGCACCTTATTCTCTGAAGATTGTCCTACCTGTCCTTTCCAGTAAAGGGCATGCTCTGGAGCTGAGCAGTCTCCAGCTCATTCATTTGTTGGCTGTGGAAGTGCTGGAAGATCCAGTCACCTGCGTACTGCATAGAGGAAGGATTGTTTAGAATCACAGAATCATCAGATGGCTTGGGTTGGAAGGGACCTCAGAGACCATCTAGTTCCAACCCCCTGCCATGGACAGGGCTGCCAGCCACTAGCTCACTAGATCAAACTGCCCAGGAACCCATCCAGCCTGGCCTTGAACACAGCCAGGGATGGGGCAGCCACAGCTTCTCTGGGCAGCCTGTGCCAGCACCTCACCACTCTCTCAGGGAAGAATTTCTTCCTGATGTCCAACCTAAACCTCCCCTCTTTCAGTTTTAGCCCATTGCCCCTTGTCCTACCATTATCCACCTGTTCAAAAAGTCGGTCCCCCTCCTGCCTGTAAGCTCCTTTTAAGTATTGGAAGGCCGCAATGAGGTTTGAGCAGCTGCAGCCTGATGTGAGATGGAGGATAGAGCGGTGACAATGTGAGCAGAAGAATTTACTGATAAAGATGTGGGCAAATGCTCTGGTCAAGGAAAAAAAAAAAAAAATTGAATGGGTATTGAGTGCTTTTTACCCTTTATACAAAGAAATCTCGAGCATTGGGATACGTAAGGTGTTGTGAGAGTCAGATGTTTGTTCGTGGACCTGAACTGTGGGAAGGCTGGAGATAGCTGGAGAAAGCAGGACTTGAGAGGAGTCATTGCTGCTGAACCAGATGTGAACCTCTGGTGGAGATGGTAACTGGGACTGAATGGAGTGGATCAGGAGAGCGTGGAAGGAATCGCTGGTGTGCTGATGGTGCTTAAATCTGGGAATGAGTGAAATTTCTCAATAAATTTTAGGACAGTGGTATCAATTGTGATCTCCTGATCCCATGAGAAGGGCAGTGGGAGAGGAGGAAACTGGGAGGATTTGGTAGCAGGGGATACACACCACCTGAGAGAAGCAGCTGGCAGGTCTGAATGATGTGCAGTAGAGCCCTGCATAACTGTTCTGAAGTGCGGGAGAGCGAACAACCCATCCTGATCATATGTATTTAGGCACACTTGGTTTCTTAGGAAAGAAGAGTTTAAACAAAAGGGGAAGAAGTTTAGAAGTGGTTTGAAAAGTATTTCTGAACAGTGCTTGCAGGTAAAATCAACTGACAAGCTCAGAGAGAGGGTGTGCCGATGCGAGAGGGGTGGGTGAGTTGGGAGATCTCCCTGAGGATGGTTAGGGGTTATCTTATATGCAGCTGATACTTTGGAATCAAATAGTTGCAGACAGAAATTAAAACCTGCTTTCAGCAATGCTAATGTATAGCCTGCCTGAAACAGTTTCTCTGAGGATGTTCCCTTCTCTTCTATCAAGAGAACTGGAATTTGTTTGTGCATGAGTAGAATGTTTGCTCTGACAATGCTACTTTTTATGCTCATTAGAAGTCACTTTTGGTAGCAGGCTGTTTTTAATCATTATAAATATAGACAGTGACCCATTTGCGAAGATTGTTCTGTCTTTCATCCTCTTTAGTAATTGACTATTGCATAAACTGTCAAGTGCTAAAGGGATTATCGCTGGGATGACTGTTTTGCTTTGATTAATGCTAAGTAGTAAAGATCTTGCAAGGAGATCTTTGTTTCACTTCTGCTGTTGCTGTGGGGATGGCTGTAACTTTTTACACTGAGACAAAGGTGGTTTTTTTTGTGTGTTTCTATAGACAAGGTGAGAGCAAATCTTAGCATTCTCAGCTACTTTGTTGCTTTATTGAAAGGCCTGTGGCAAATCGTTAGTGGTAGGCTACCTCACTGGTCAAACACCACACCTTTAAGGAAGAGCCTGTTACTGGATTTGTGCACCTCAGACTGAGTTTGCTTCTGTTGTAAGAAGCCTGATGCTTTTTACTTATTTCATTTGCACAAATGACAGGTTGTCAGGATGAAGGAAGCACACAGTAGTTATTCTTAATGAAACCGAACATCTTTTCAGATTCATGATGGCATTTGTAATGGAGCATGTTTGAGTTAGGTTTTAAGTACTGTCTTCTTAATCTCTTCTTAAAATCAGCGTTGGTTTTTGTAACTAACCTAGAATATGCTGAGATATACTCACTATAATGAGGTGAAGAGAAACTTTTAGTGACAAGGAGCTAAAAGTTTTATAAGCTGAGGAATTTTGAAAAGCATTAAAACAATTTTTAGTGTAATTCCAGTAACTGCTGTTAGAACTTTGTAACCAGCCTGAAATGCTTCCTAAGTTGTAGCAGTAACTCTGAATGTTGTTTCTTGGGACCCTTTAAGGGTCTAAAAAAGCAACTTTTCATATTTTTTTTTCCCCTACCCCATGCTAGTGTGAATTTCTAAAGGCTGTTTGTGAGCAGCTCTGTCTTAATCTTTCATATGCAACAGCTGTGTAAGTCAGCTGGCAGCTGGTTGTCCCTCTGTCTGCATGAGCAGTTCTGAGTTGGCTGCCCTAGAGCAAGAAGGTGCCACGTCCCCTTGCTGCTGCTGATAGGCCATGTGCTCCTCTGGACTCCCCTGCTGCAGATCAGGGTGGCCTTCATTTTTTTTTTTTTTTCTAATTAAAATAATAAAAAAATAGGATTGTTCCCATTTGCCTCCTATGGAGAAGGCAACCTGAGAGGTGGGCTGGTTCAGCTGTCTGGCTTGTTCAAATGCTGGTGCCTGAGTGCTCAGCTGAGTAAGGTACAGAGCTACTTGATGTTTCATTTTTGTGCTGTCAGTTTAAACAATGATCCAGAGCACTGCTATATTTCTGCAAGTGCCAACATAGTCTTCTGACTTTCTGCTGCTTATTTCACTCAGAAGATGTTAAAGGGAAACTCCCAAGGCATCACAGCCATAAGCCTCTGCCTTTGATTCTGGTGGAACCACTTACTAGCTCAAATGAAGCTCGAGCTGCACCGCTCGAGGAATAGCGATATGGAATTAAGTTGTGTGTCTCATCTAGGGAAGTGCCATTTCTAGTGTGCAGTGTGAGCTTTGGTGCCTGTTGTCCCACCTGCCTTTTCTTCTGAGCATCACAGAACATCGCCCTCAGCACTGAGACAGCAGCATCTTTGTGGATGGTGGAGTGAATGCTTACATAAAGGAGCAGCACTAGGAAAATGATGTTTTGTCTGGCGGCTGCATAAACATAAAGCAGCGGGTGATATGGGAGCCTTGCTTGTTCTCCATTGGCAGTGCTTCTGTCGGTTTTTAAGTTAGGAACTTCTAGACACAGCACAAACTCAAATTGCTTTGTAATAAACAAATCCTACTGGAAAATTTTTGATCGTATCTTGTTCTTGCACATTGTATACCTCTCAGAATAAACAGTTGCATTCTGTGTATCTTTACCTAGGTGCTATCTAGACAGTTGTTTACCAGTGCAGGGCTTGCTCATTAAATAAATGTGCTGTTATTTAGTAGAATTGTAAAGAAAGTATCACTTGTTCCACAGCAGTGTGACAAAACAGTAGGGAACCTATGACTGGGTAGAATAAAATGGAGAACACTTTTTTTTTTTTTTTTTTTTTTCCAGATAGGCAGCTCTCTCTGGAATAGTAGGCATTTGTGCTTTAAAAAGAGAAGTAAAATCTATGCGTATCTGGTACCCGGACAGCTGCTGTTTCTCTGCCTCTTGGCAGAGGTGTTGGATTTTAAAATGATCGAGAGAAATGGGTTCTGTTCTTACATGGATTTCCTTCTAACACTGAAGGACAATACTTCTTAGCAAAACAATCTTTTTCAGAATAGTAAGAATTGATGAGGATGTTCAGAAAACGTGTGATGGTGAGTGATTGGGGAACATACTGTTAGAATACTTTTATCATTTGAATTTAGTCCATCTTAATGCGACTTCTGAGCTAGTTCTTGGGGAAGATCATAACTTGTAGCAGATCATTTTATGAAAATGTTTGGCAAGTGCGAAGAAGCAACCAAAGAAGCATAGAGCATGTCTGTTGTAGGGAACAGAGCAGAACAAAAATGTGGAACTTTGTAGCTGATTCCCTGGTATTTTTGTATTTTATACTGTGCAACTGAAGGCCTTTCTTCTGGGAAACAGTGCTGAAAACAGCACACAGAAAGGTGAAAAGTGTGAGCAGAGGCATGGAATAGTTCCCATGTGAAATCTTTGCAAAATCTTTTCACTCTGGGTGCACATTTAGCATTGCATGCAGAGAACTCCTCATTTTGGAGTAGGTATTGTAACTATTGCTGAAAGGTTGAGACGAAAAGTAACCTGAATTTTGATTTTTTTTTTTTTCTTTTAACAGTCTTTATCTGCCTGTCTTTTCCGTTGTACGCTCTTGACAGGTGAGAGCTTGTGTACAATGTTGTTCTGACAACTGGGGTGCTTATTCTGAGCCTCAATTTCAATGAGTTCTAGTTCTCCTTTGTGAATGGAAGCTGCAGTTTAAGGACCTGTCTGAATGGGTTGAGCTTGTAACATCAAAACCCAACGTAAGCAACATTATCTGGCTTCAATTTCCCTTTGTAAGCAAGGTTCCTGATTAGAATTTACTGGCACCACTCATTAATCTGAAATTACATATGACTTTTGAATTTAATAGCTGTAATTCTTCCCTTTTTAAATGGTTTGCCTGGGGCTTCTGGGTGATCTTCACATCACCCAGTCAAATGAAGCAGCTTCCCTGTGATGTTTCACGGTGCTGCTGCGGAGCAGAGCGTGTTTCCTGGTGTGGCTGCTGTGAGCAGCTGCCATCTCTCCCTGGCGCTGGCGGGCTGCCGTCCGATCGGGTGAGTAGGCCGTTCTAGGCGTGGCTCTGCCGGCTCTGGTTGCCGCAGCGGTGCCCGAGGAGCGCTGCGAGCCACTGTGCGAGCGCTGGTGCAGCAGTACCAGAGGCTGTGCTGCTCCTTTATTGCAGCCCCAATAGCTGTGGATAGCCTAGCGCAAAGTTTGCAGGCCTGATGGACTGAAGGGCACACTTGACTTCTTAGTGTGGTTCAGGGGATGAGGCTTCTGCAACAAATGCACTAACGGAATGAAATATTCTAAGAACATACTACTCACAAAAAGCTTTCTTGACTGGTGGTTCCAAGTAGGTAATAGTGTAGGATACAAACTTCTGTTCCAGACAGCTAGATAGATTGCTGGGATATTGCCCCATCAGGGGCTGCCTGGCAGGGCTGGGCCTGGCTGTCACACGGCAGCGTCCTTCAGCCCGGCAGTGCTCAGCTGCTTGTGCCCGGGGAGGTCCTCAGCAGCCACCCTCTGCTGCCATTGCAGCTCCAGGCTTCCCTGCTTCCTGCCCTCTTGTCTCGGCCAGCCTGGGGGGTTGTGGCCTTCCTGATGTTCACTACAGGGAAATAAAACTTTGGAGTGAACTTTAGTGGTGTTCTTTCATGCCCTTCTCCCCAGGAGAGACCTGTCTCTTTTCCTTCTCTCACCAAGCTGCAGAGTGCTTGTCCTTGTCTTGGGATGTGGGCTGTGATGTGCGCCAAGGTGGAATATTTAGCTTTGCTTTCGGTTAACCCTGTGTGTAAAAGCTGTATTGCATCCCTTTTTCCTAGTTTACAAGTTGCTGTTGTAACCACTGGTTGAGCAAACTTGGGCAAGTGCTTGTGCACAGTTCTTTTGTTTTATGGAGAACCAGAAAAACCCAAATCCCAAGTGCTTTGCTCAAATCTTCTTTCTTGCTTTGTAAAGCTTTAAAGCCTCAGCAGATTTTTTCCAAACGCAGGGTCTGGTGAAGCTCCGTTTAGCGTTTATGAAGGCTGTAAGACAGTGCTCTCCAGCAGCTGCCAGCCTTTGGCATGCTGTTTGCTCAAACAAATAAAGAGAACATTATTCGGAAAGATGTGCTGGTGACAATTTCTTTCTTTGCAACTGATTCTGACTTCGTCTCCTCCCAGTGCCTCCTTGCTGTCCGCCTGGCCAGAGAGTGCTGCTCTGCTTCACCGTGTGTTGTGTTGTAAACTCTGGTTTGTGCTCTCAGGGCTAAGCTTCTGTGTTGCTCTTGCTGTGGTTGGGTCTGGACTTGAGTACAGCCTCAGTTATTGCAAAGTTAGTAAAATTCCACAAATACATTTTTTTAATGTCTATAGCTGTCATAGAAAAAAAGATGGTTAAATATCTTATTTCATTGGAGAAACATGGTAGCTCCAGACTTTGCTTATTTTTGTCTTTAATGTCTTTGAAGTCATTAATGTTGAAATGCAAAATGGAATGACAAAGTATACTGACTCTAAATGCTGAATTACAGAAATAACTGTTCTTAAAAATGAAAGAAATTCTCGCTGGTGTAAGGAAAATAAAGGGGAAGAAAGCACAGAAATGTGTGGCTGAGTGTTACATGCTTTCTGCCCTAAATTAGAGTGCCAACAAGCTGTCTGCACATAGAGAGAAACAGTAAGAAATAGTCAAAGGACAAATATGTATATTTTTAGTTGTTGTGAGGGGAAGAAAGCTGCAACCTGGTTGAGATTCCCGTGAGAATTTTCCTGTTTTGCCTAGTTCTGCTGCAAGCAGTGTTACAGTCTGCTGCTGGGTGTTTACTGGGATTTCGATGCAGTTTCTAACAGTACAACTGTGTATGTGCTTCTAGCACTTAAAAACACCTGAAAAAGGATCTTAGAAATCTTTAACTTCAATTTGCATGCTGTGTGTTTGACACGTTTCTAAAAACATTCGTCCCGTTTTGTAGACTTTGGCGAAACGGGGTCAGAATGTTAAAACCAGAGGTAGCCTAGCCTTTTCTAGCTCAATTAAAAATGAAGTATTAAAAAAATGCTCAGAAGCAACATGGCACAACTTCCTTCTAGCTTTTTTTGGTGTGCTTTTTAAACATCTGCTAAAGGGAAAATTCTTGCTTTGCTCAAATTTTGAAATAATTTGTATGTAAATGTGCCAACAATGGATACTTGTTCGTCCTCTTATGTCTTCTAAGATAATTTTAAACTGAGATCTTGATGTTGTGCATGTCATGTCTGGCATGAGACTTGCCTGCCTACTTCATGACCAGAAAAAAAAAGTTCTGCCTGGTGTAATAGCAGATGTTCTTTGCCTTGAGCCTCTAGAATAAATGAGTTTGTGGGGTTTCAAACAGCCCTAACAGGACTTCAGAGTTTCAGTTGTCTGCTGGAGCGAATATGTTGCGTAGGCAGTGTCTCCTGGATTTGGGAGACCTGTGGTACTTTGTCTTCAATCTTCATCTCTTCACATATTCATTCATATTCTGCTTTCCCTCCCTCTCTCTCTGAATGGTAATGTTATGGGGTTTTTATGGCTTACTGGGAACTTCACTTCTGCAAGTGTCAAGATGAGAAGTATTTTTCCTGGTCAGGGAGGTTTTAAGCAGAAAACACATCTAAAATTTGTTTTACTGCCAAACATTCTTGCCATCCTTTGCTGTTTTGCCTTTAAGTTTACTTCAGGCAGACTGACTGATATCCTGCTCCACAGTACTCCAAGGCAGTAAGGATGACAAATGTTGTTCAGTACTAAACTCTTTGAAAGTTAAATTGCAATCTCGGCTCTCAGTTGTGTGCTGGCTTTGTCCTGCACCTTCTACAAATCTTGCTGTCTGTCATGGAACCTGCTAATTACACTCAGTGTGACCGGTAAAAATGTGAGAGAATACTGTGTGTGAGTGCAGAGTTGATAACAGAGGATCCAGTTAAGGGACTGGTAAAAGCCAAGTGGTGTTTGAAGACAAAGTCCATTCTACTCACTGTTTTGATTTTAAAATACAGAAATTTAAAATAATCTGTTTTTAATAGTGAGCTGGATGATTAAGGAGGAGCTTAGCATCTAATTTTACATATTTAAAATGAAATGAAAAATGAAGCAGTTGGAATAATATTTACATATGTGAAAAATGAAGAGTGTGAAAATTGCTCTTGTATCAGCTGTGTGCTTCAGAGGTGCCTGGCAGAAGGTGTTTGTGGGGAGAAACTGATGGACACAGGTGAGCACAAACATATCCAGCAGCTCCATGCCCGTTTCAGGTAGGGAGCTCTTTGTGCTAGCTTGTTACAGCGAGCATCTCAGTAAAGGTACGCTTCCTGGTAGTGACAGGAATGTGTTGTTTTTTTTTTTTATATTGGCATTTGCAACATTGCTGCTGCTAGACCCATTTTGTTATGGTATGCCAGAGTGGCCAACAGCTCAGTGCTGCTGTGCATGAAGGTAACCTGAAATGTTACTTCTGCTCCTAAGTGACTTGATATGCTAGTGTGAAGTCTGCTCAGGTGTTCTTGGCGGAGATGAGCAGTGCCAGATCTTGTCCATCCTCTGGTCCCTTGATTTCAATGGCATCCTCTTGCTAAAACTACTAATGCTGTTGCCAGTGGCTGAATCACAGTTAGATCTTGGTGATTGGATCTCATTAAGTGTTCCCTAGCAGATACAACTTACCACCCCGTGCACTCAGTGGCTCTTCTGAAGACAAAAGAGTTTGACAGAATACTGTTCTAAAGCATCTTCAGGTGTATAAGATCGCCCACTGAGCCATATATTTAATACAGCTGTTGCACTAGGTGTGACTGAACAGCAGACCAAGCTCTGCGTACAGCAGCAGCATTTTAAAGCTGCCTGTGCAGCACACAGCACTGCTGCCTGGGCAGGCAGTCCTGGCACCTGGAGCCTTGGGCTCCTGCAGGGCCTGCTGCTGCCAGGAGTCTGCCTGTTAGAGAAGCTCAGTGGAATTACTGAAAATGTCTCTAGAAAACAGCAACGAACTCAATGTCATAGTATTCTTGTGAAAACTATGCAATAATTGTAAATACATTAAAAAGTTGTTTTTCCTCTCTGCTGTAATTCATGGCAAAGTTTTCCAGAAATATTAACACTTTCATAGAATCCCAGAATGGCTGGGGTTGGAAGGGACCTTAAAGCCCACCCAGTCCCAACCCCCTGCCCTGGGCTGGCTGCCACCCACTGGATCAGGCTGCCCAGGGCCCATCCAGCCTGGGCACCTCCAGGGATGGGGCATCCACAGCTTCTCTGGGCAGCCTGGGCCAGGGCCTCACCACCCTCTGAGTGAAGAATTTCCTCCTAACACCTCACCTAAATCTCCCATCTTGTAGTTTGAAACCATTCCCTCTTGTCCTGTCACTGTCAGACCGTGTAAAAAGTCGCTCTCCCTCCTGTTGATAAGCCCCCCTTGAGGTACTGGGAGGCTGCAGTGAGGTGTCCCCGGAGCAGTCTCTGTTCCAGGCTGAACAAGCCCAGCTCCCTCAGCCTTTTTCCATAGCAGAGGTGCTCCAGCCCTCTGAGCACCTTTGCTTGTGATCCTCTGCTTTAGCTAAATCTTCAAACATGCAATAAATGCAGAAGGGTACATCCCTTACTGGTGTCTACAGGAGCAAACTACCATGCCCTTTACCCTGCTCTCTGTTTGCCTTGGAGACTCCCAGAAAGTTCAGCCTCCAGTTAAGCTGTTCTCTGCAGCTGGACAGCTGCTTTCTGTTAGCTTCCAAGAAAAGCCTTATGTGCTGAGCTTTGTTGTATGTAGAGATTTTGATGCATACAGTCCTTAAAAGCAGTTTGCCCACAGATTGTCAGATCGTGCTGCGATACTCGCTGCCCTCAGTTTCAATGGGAAGGTTCTGCTGAGCCCGCTGCTGAGCACGGGGCTGCCATGCACCCGCCTGGGGGAGGGCCGTGTCCGCTGCCGGGAGCTTAATCAGCATGAAACTGTTAGCAAATTCTTGCTATCTCAGCTATAATGCGCTGCTAATAGGTTTGCTTTATTGGATAGCACAGTCAAAAAGAAGTCTGGAATGTTTCAGTAATTTGAAGTAGCATAACAGTAGCCTCTTGGTGATGTCTGACCGCATTTTCTGAACTCCCTTGCTTAATACATGAAACACATTTCTTGTACTCTTGGTGTATAAAATGCTGGTAAAACTTCCCTTAGGAAGAGGTACAAATAAGGTATGAAGTAAAAACTTTCTACATAATTTAATTAATAATGTATTACATAAAATAGATTCCTGGCAACAAATCCATATCTGTAACCAGTTCATTTTAAAGCACTCCCCTAATTTTGTCAAAGTTCTGTCAGAAGATCTTGTAAATTTGTTTTAAATCGAATTTCCTTGCACCCCAGTGTTAGGCAGTGCTTTGTAAGCTGGCATGCGTGGTGCCTGGGGCTGCTGTGGCCTCTCCCACTGCCACCATCAGCAGTTTCAGAGAGGGCTGGTGCCAAGCATCTTCATCTGTCTTTGTCTTTTGCCTCTGCCCTGCCTCTGCCTCAGAGTCAGCACTCATTTGTAGGTTTGGTGGCAGGTTAATCACAGCTTCCTTTTAGTGATCAATCAAAACAAATCTCTGATGTCTGGAGACTGGGGCTGATTTCTGGTTTTAGTTGTCAGTGGAAAAACTGTGCTATGTGGCAGACAGCCAATTTAATTATGTTGGTTTATTTTGTTTTTATTAATTTGTGAAATTGGTGGTGGTATATAAATAGTGGTAGAAACTGGAAGGCCGTTTTTACCCCCCACATGTCAGCTTGGTACTGGATAGGCTGTGTGAGCTGTGTGTTGTGGTCAGAAGTGTGGCAAGGAATGAAGCTTCCTATTCATATTGCGAGATCTGGTTCACTTACGGCTGCGTTAACCCGTTTATCTCTTGCATTTGAGTCCTACCTCTCTCCTGGAGCCAGACATGGAGAGATTTTCACAACCCAAATCCAGCAGGGCTGTGAACGCAGGGCCAGAAGTGGGAGGACAAGGTGCCATCCTTCTGATGGGTGCATCGGGAGCAGACCCTGTCTGGTTTGATCTGACTGGGACAGCAGGACTTCAGAGATGGAGTCTTTCCTAGAAATATCAAAATACTTGATTTTTTTGTAAACTTATTTTACTTTGCTATTTCTGGCAAGCTGTAACTCCTTGTTACTGGTCTTCTTAAGAGATCTGTCGTTGTAGGAAAGCTTTGTTTGAGAAGGACCTGCTGACAAGAGGATTTCTGTTAAACTTGGAACTACAATTAATTGCTGATGCTTGTATGAAGGAATGAAATCAACCCAAAGAGGGGAATAAGATTTCTTTTTTTTAAAGTAACTTTTGTGGACTGTTCCTTAACAATTTGCTTCTGTGGCAAATGCAGCAATTGTTGATGAACAGATAGTTCCAAGCCTTTAAATGAGAAATTTCAGCTTTGGATGCCAAAATGTTAAGTAGTGGGCTAACTTTTTTCTTTTTTGTTATCACACAACTCAGAGGTAGCTTGGTCAGTGATACTTGTTGTAACTTCACAGTCTGATTTATCACTGGTGTTGTACAGATGGTCACAGTGAAACAAAATATTTTTGCTGACCATGTTAATGATACATCCAATCTCAAGTGTTTTCACCTCACTATACCCTTTAAAATGGGTGCTTTAAAAAAAAAAAAAAAAAGCAGGTATAAAGAGCTATGCCGTGAGAAACAGCTGACAGCGTGCTTTTTAACCTTTCTTTCAGTTTTCATCCTAGCATATGGTTGGAAGTGCTGAAGTGGAGCTGTTTCCTGTTACAGTAGAGATCTGAGGAGTCAGAAAATAAGCATTTTAATTTGATTACTGAAAACTTGATGAGATGCTGATTATCAGAGCACATGATTTCCTCTTTTTTTTTTTTAAGTGAACTAGCTTTTTTGTGGAGTGGGCCTGTAATGTCTCTATTTTCATGGTGCTTGGCCACCAAACCATATGGTTGCATATTCAAATAGTTATCATACTAGCATCGGAATGGAGATATTTTTGGTATTTTGGTTGTAAAGAAGCTTAGCTGAATGTTAAGGAACTTTCTGTATGAAACCTGTAGCTGTATGGATGGATGTATGGATGGAGGACAGTTGGAGGAGGGGAGATGCTCAAATCTTTGGTGTTTGAGGGTGGATGGATGTGTTGTACCATTGACACACTACAGACTGAATGCACCGATGCTGTTTTGTGGGTCTTCCTTGATTACTGTAGTATACGATTCACAGACTTGTTTATCTTAATGGCTACATTAAAATTATGTTGGAACTGGAAAAATCCAGCTAACTGTTTTTGAGAAGATAAATATTTAAGTTTAGATTGCACTGCAATCTAAAAGGCCCAAGCCCCAGTTCACTTTGTTTGCAAGACCTCTGTTTTGTATTACAAATCAGCAAATGATGAAACAAGTTGCGTTTTGTAACTTCTCAGGGAGGACCAGCCACTTGAGGCTTCCTGTGGGTGCTGCAGCTGTGAGAGCCAGCTGCAGGTCTTGGAGTAAAGCTGCTGTCATGAAACATATGGTTTAGCCATCTAGCTTCTAAGATTTGGGTTTTCTTTTTGCCAGTTGTACCTGGGAGTTGTCTCACCACCTCCATTTCTGATGTCTGTGAAGTGCTAATTCATGGTTAATGATGAGTAGCTTCAGCACAAACGCTTCCAATTGTCTGGCACTTACAGGATACTGGTACAAGTGACTTGCATTCTGTGCCAGAAAGCCTTCTGATACAGATGTGATTTCAGAGCCTGTGTGTTCAACTAGAACACAAGTGGCCTGGTCCATTGTTGAACTCTACCTGCCCTGAAGTTGCTACCTATTACTTCCCAAATACAGTGTTTGTCTTTATATGCCTGCCTGGTTAATTTTGATATCATCTTACAAATTTTTTGGGTTAAACGCCTCCGTGAACAGAACAGAAGTCACTGTGGGGTTGGTGTGACTGTCTGGGTGCACAGGCTTTTTTATCTGAAATCCGAGCAGCTCAGTTCTCCATAAGTCTGCTCTGCGATCTGTGGTAATGTCCAGAGTCACCAGCAGGACCAGACCCAGTGGAAACTTCTCCCTTTACCCATGGCAGTTGTGCTACAGGTTGATGAAAACTGTCTTCTGCTTAAAAATAAAAATATCCCTTTTTCTTCCTGGTATGTTTCTGAAATGTTTTATAACTCTTCTGGGTTATAATTTATTTTAGATATTGAAGTACCCTAGAGGTTTGGAGAGGAGAGGAAAATATAGCGTCTTTTCTTGCTTAAATTGATGAAGATATTCCCAGCGTACCTGACCCAGGATTTTTCTTTTTTTTTTTTTGCTAAGTATTAGTAATATGGGTTTTCTTAGTTTTACAAGAAGTGACTATAAGCACTGAAAAATGTAACATGACTGTTTTTTTCTGAAAAATAAAGTTGACAAACACAGCAGTCAGCATAGCTAAGAGCATGCAGTCACAGAGTTTTAGAATCCCAGAATGGCTGGGGTTGGAAGGGACCTTAAAGCCCACCCAGCCCCCTGCCGTGGGCTGGCTGCCACCCAGTGGATCCGGCTGCCCAGGGCCCATCCAGCCTGGCCTTGAGCATCTCCAGGGATGGGGCATCCACAGCTTCTCTGGGCAGGGTGAATTTCCTCCTAACATCTAACCTAAATCTCCCATCTTGTAGTTTGAAACCATTCCCCCTTGTCCTGTCACTGTCAGACAGTGTAAAAAGTCGCTCTCCCTCCTGTTTATAAGCCCCCCTTGAGGTACTGGGAGGATATCCCTGGAGCAGTCTCTGTTCCAGGCTGAACAAGCCCAGCTCCCTCAGCCTTTCTCCATAGCAGAGGTGCTCCAGCCCTCTGAGCACCTTTGTGACCCTCCTCTGGACCCACTCCAGCAGCTCCAGGTCTGTCTTGTGCTGGGGGTCCCAGGCTTGGATGCAGCACTGCAGGTGGGGCCTCAGGAATGCACAGCAGAGGGGGACAATCCCCTCCCTCACCTTGCTGCCACCCCTCTTGATGCAGCCCAGGACACAGCTGGCTTTCTGGGCTGCGAGCGCACACTGTTGGCTTGTGTTGAGCTTTTCACCCACCAGCATTCATTAGTCCTTTGCCTGACTCCATCTTGCTTGATGAATACTGTAGCAACGGTGTCCTTTGGCCTTCTGTGAAGTAATGCATTAGATGCAGGTGATGGGCTTTTTTTTTTTTTTTTGTGCTTGCCCGCACAGACAGATGGGAGACCTTTGGCATTACTAGAACTGGTGTCTCTGGGAAATGGGCAACTCATGCTGTTCTGTGCAGTAGCTGTTCTCTAGATGTGCTTGTTCTCCAGCTGCCACGTTGTGCCTGTTGGCTTGTCCAGGGGCATCCTGCAGGGGGGCTGGCTGAGTGCTGGGCGGGCTCCTGTCCCCAGCTCACTGCAGGGCATGTGGGCATCGGCCCTAGGGCAGGGGCAGCCCTGGGCTGTTGTCCGGGAGGGAATCACTCCTGGCAGTGGTGAGCCAGCCTGTCTGGAGCCCTATTTTCTACTCTCTTATTTTCTGATATGCATAAATTGGTGTTTTCACTTGTTTTCTAAATGTTGAAGTGTCGTCTGAGCCTGCTGAGCTGCGTACTGTATTAATCTGGTGACACAAGCTGAATTAGCAAAAGTGTTTGCTGAACTTTTGGTATAAGCAGAAGTGTCAGCGTGGCTTCTGTCTTTATGCACAAAGGAAATTCTTCTTGTGTGTGCCTGGGGAGTTAGGGTAACTCGCCCGTTTAAAGCAGCAAATTACTTTTCTCAAGGCTTCTCCTTCAGTCAAGATGAACAAACCAGTTTTTCAAAAAGGAAAAAAAAAAATAGCAGAAAACAATTTTTTATGGTGGATGTTCTGATGTGTTTAAAAGGACAGCTGTTGGAAAACTTGTCTGCAAATGGAAATACGGAAACAATCAGGACTTTGCGTGCACAGACTGAAGAACAGTGGCATCCTGAGGTTCCTACCTCCCTGCTGTAGGGTTGCTTTGTGTTGCGCTATCACTTCATTACTTGGTGAAGAGTGTTCATCATATTTTTTTCCAGACTTTGTGAGTATAATTTTGTTTTTAGGTTGTAGAGATACTGCTGGCACGGCAGTATGTAAAACATGGCCTGTGACACCATGCATCTGAAATCGTGTAGCCCTGCAGAGCCCTGAGAGCATACTGCTGCTGTCAGTCTATGAATTGTGTGGTATGGAAACTTGTTTCTCAGGTTATTGATATGATTGTTGGTGGAAGCCAATGCAAGTATCCACAGGAGTTGCTTTCCGAGGTGATTTCCTCCATCCCTTCCCAGGTGGGACCCTGACCACGTCACCTGCCTGCTGGAGATCAGGGGAACGTGCGCAGCCAGCAGCTCCAGGGTAGGCAGTGGTTGTGGAAAACAACTTGAGAGCTGCGGGCAGCAGATGTGGGGCAGCAGCTGCCTGAAGCTGTGCGAGGTGCAGCTGCCTGGTGTTCAGGAAGGGATAAAGCCTGCTGCTTACCCAACAGAATATACTGTTGTTAATATATTAGGAGAGTAAGCCAACAGATTATTCTAGTGTCTGATTTCATACTGTACTGTGGTTGTTTTCTAGGCTGGTTAGCTGTGATTTTAACTGGGTTTTGCTTTCTTTGTGCTGCTAAGTGTACTGAGACGTTAGCATTTTTCATACTGTTTGAATACTAGTGATGTCCTGCAGCAGTGCATGTTATTAAAAAAAACGTATAGATGTTGCAGTTGATAAGCTCAACAAGATGGTCTGAAATGATTCTAACACCTAACAAAGAAATATTAGCATAACAAGTGTTTGCAGAATTTGCTGCTACAAGCAGCATTCTCTGAAGCAGTTTCACACAAGTGGAATCTGCTGTAAAAGCAGAGTAAAAGGCCAACAGCTGTAAATAAATTGTGTGGGAGTTCTGCATTTTCTTGTGAAGTGCCTGGAATTAAATACTCTTTGATAGAATGCAGTTTTGATGACTGCTGTGTTTTAGAACAATGTCTTGTTGATTTTTTTTAAAGCTTAAATATTTGATAACTGAGCCATTAATAAGCATATTTCAAAAATGTAGTGTCTCTGGGTTTTTCTTTCTCTTGAAAATAGACAGACATTTTTGTTCTAATGAGTCATGTTCTTTGGTATCCTGCATGGTGTTGGATCTCGTTATATGTTTGATCTAGCAGTGCTTGAGCTATCTTTCATGCTTTCAGAGCATCCCCATTAATACAGCTTCAGTGGGTTGGGAACCTTACCGGAGGTGATGTTTACTTTCCCATCTGTGGGTGCCCGGCCTTACACTGCTCTGCATGGGATCTGTATTCTGAAAAATGTGAAGTGTAGGTCAAATTGCTGTTCCATTTCAAGTGACGTAAACTAGTGGAAACTTTTTTTGACCTTCAAGCTACCATGAGTTCCAATAGCATGATTCCAGCCCACAATTGTATTTTACAGGAGGTAACTCTTTAGAGGTGCTGTGGCTTTGTATGGTGACAACAAAGCGGAAGTCCAGAGAAGCTGATAATCTGTTTTACATTACTTTGACCTCTGTAAGGCAAATAAAATCTAGGGCTATACATTAAATTTGTTAAACAAAATAGTAAATCGCTTGTGAAATGAGAACTCTCCAGTACTCCTGAAGCTTTTGTGTAGAGATTGTTCTACTGTATCGATAGTTTTGCTGTAGCACTTCAGAAACATCCACAGAACGGGAGCTCTTGTGACCTTGCCCCGCTGAAAAAGCGGTAGCTGTTGACATGTTACACGACAGTGTTCCACAGGAGTTAGGCTTCCGTGGTGTTCTTAGTTTGCATAGATTTTATAGAAAATAATCCCCGGGAGACATCGCAAATGCTTCCCAACAGCTTCGTTCTATGCAAACCAGCTTTCAAACTTGTACTTCAGGTTCCCCAGAGGTCAAGAATAGACAGCAGTTAAACTAAAACAGACTAAATTTGGTGTTTCTGCTAGTGTTGTTGAAACATCCTCATTACAGAACCAACTTTGGCACTTTTGTGAAATGCGGAGGAAAAACAAATGTGTGAAGTTATTGCTGTATGGCACATGCAGGTTGTTGAAGATGCCGTCTGAATTTCTGAAACAAGTTACAGATACTACTTGGGGAAAGTTTTGTATGGTGAATGGACAGAGTTCAATGGAAAAACAAATACAAATCCCCAAAGTGAAGGGAACGTACTGACTCTGTAACATGTTAGATTTCCCAACTCTGTCCTAATTGGGGTAAACTTTCTCTGTAAGTGTGTGTGAAGTAAAGTGTTTCGTATGGTTTTTCAATTTCCTGCTATAGGAAAAGCAGCTTTGTCTATAGCCTTGGACAAAAGGTTTTTTATTAAAGGGACAAGCTAGATTGTGCGAGTGGCAGAGAACAAGTATGGTAAACACTGTCATCTTTGTGTGTGTTGTACAAAGGATCCCATTGTAAAATCTTATTTCCGTCTTTTTATAAAATATTTGACATCACTGTCGCAGTCCTTCAATCAATTATATACTGTCTTTTGTTGCTACAGAATTGATACGCTTACATACATGTTCCTCACAGAGATGGTAATGAGTGCTGTAGAAATGTGAATGGAAAATCTGCCCGATGTGGAGGGGTAAGAATGGCTTTCCATCCCTCCTCTCTGATCCGTCAGTTATGGCTGATGGGCTGGGAGCAGCCTGGTGCTGCCCGCAGCAGCTGGCTGAGCTGTGCCAGAGCTGCCCTGTGCTCTGCGCTTCTGCTCCTCCTGGGGTGTGATGGGAACAGGCCCCTCGGCCTTCTGTGCTGCAGGATTTTTGCAATGCAATTGAACGAGTTGTTGTCTTGTTTTGTATGAAAGTAATTTAAGCGCTTACTTTAGGCTGCCGAGAAACGGGAATGTATTTTACTTTGGTATCAGTCAAATAATGAACTATATCCCGATTAAATCATGATTTGATTTTTTTTTGTACTCTTCTCAACGTGTTGGAGAACTTTTGCTGAAAGGCATTATATCATCACCAGAAATGTGTTGGTTTTGTTTTTGTTTTTTCAGAGGGCTCAAATAGCAAGAGCCTTCTGGCAGAACATGATGTCCTATGTCCTAAGATGCTTTGTTTCCTAATCTAGTTTCGTACAACAAAATATGAATAGACATTTATATTAAAATGAATCCTATGTAAATGTTTCTAGATATAGAAGAAATAGCTTTGCTTGTAATTTAGTGCAAGTAAAATGCAAAATTGGTTAAAAAAAAAAAAATAACTTACATGCTTGCTTTTTCTCATTTTAAATCTGATGGGAAGTTATTGGCCAGCTGTTTTTAGAATTACTTTCTTGAGAGTATCTGCCTGATTTTTAAGTGGGACACTTTAAACATGTAACTGTTGAATGGCCTTTAACAGACAAATATATCTGAGAAATTTGGACAAGTTGCATCTGTATTGTTTCACTAAGTCATTTATTTTTTTTCTTACCGCTTTTATAATGACAAATCAACCGGAAAAATTTTTAATGCCGTTAAATAATATTTGCACTACTGTGGCTTGCCCTAAATCTGTAGTCAGGTATTAACAGGTTTGTAGTATTTATTTTCTATCTCCACGTATCACAGGTGTACAGTCTAAGGCATTATTACCCAGTTAAATATTAGGCAGGGAAGATTAGTGCATATGGAATTGCTGGGGTTCCCATTTCAACTTGTTTTTTTAAAATTATCCCTACCTGTGAAGTGGGGAACTTGCTGAAAATCTCCCTCATGTATTGTTGGGTATTTCAAGAAGTTTTAAATATGCCTAAACACGTTAGAAAGAAAGTAGGATCCCAAGCATGTTTGTAGAAACCTAGGCCACAACCACAAAGAGGAAGGAGGAGATAAGCTGATTATTCCAGTTGAAGCTGTCACTTCTTGAAAATGTAGAGGTTTTGAGATTATTTTTTTTAATCATTCTTCTGGAATAAAACTGGCATTGAAGTCCCAGGGTTTAGTAAAAGGACAGTGGCCATTCCTTGGCAGGAAGCTTGGTTGTTGGGGGAACTGGGATTCTGCCTTCTCCCTCTGCTGCTCTTCCATGTGAGTATGGACAAGTTGTTGAATGTCACTTACAGCATTACGATGAGGTTTACATGTTTTTTTTTTGTCACTTTAGCAGTGACTTTCAGCAATCTGAATGCTGTTACTGTGTTACTGAAATGGAAGCTTTTAATTTCAAGTTTGTAACATTCATAAAAGCTGCAAACAAGCAAGACAAGTAAAGCAATTATTTGTAATGGAGGGAGAATCACTTCTGGTTTGTTTTGGAAGCAGTTTTGCTCTAAAAGCGTCTGTCTTGGATTTAAGTACTGTAAAAAGTGACTGTCAGTTTCAGGATATCTTTTTCTGTCTCTTAATTGCTGGTGTCCTAGATACAGTATGTTCTCATTGCCTTTTAAAATAAACAACAAAAAAAAGCAAACACAACCCACAACACAGTTTTAAGCAGTGGATAGGAAGAGATCTGTTGTCCTCGCTTCTCCCTGTACTTCAGTCTTAGACTGTTGCACTGCACTGAACATTTGTGTGCTTTCTTTAATTTGAATGTTTGAACAAATACTGGCATCTGAAGAAAGCTGTTTGTTGAAGGTAACAGTGAGACATAAAGAATTGTCCGAGAGGCTGGTAGGCATTTCGGTAATGAAAATGCCTTGTGAGGTACAGTAGGCTGGCTTTCCACTGCACTGAGTTCGAGTGTGTGTTCAGAGGCCTGATAGCATATCTGGCTTTCGAAAATGTTGACTGCTCATTCATGAATGATTAACAAGTTGTTTTATTTAAAGGCACGTATCTGCTTCCTGCTGTGTCAGTGTGAAAACCCAGTTCCGAAAAAGCTGCATGTACTGTCTGTGTTTGAAGAATGTTTTGTGTTGGTCCTGGAAGCTTTGTCCTGCTGCGTGAAAGTCTTCATTGTCAGTTTGCAAGGACTTCGTGTGCAGATACTACAAGACTAAATGAATGCAGCGGACCTCTAATGTGTCAAACTACTGAGCATTACCGAGTTCAGGGGAAGTCCTTATATTCATAAAGTTGTCTTTGTGCTTAGAGGGCTGTGCAATTTTTGCTCACATTGTGGCACTGCAGAAGTACTTCTGCTTTCTCTTTTTTCTCTATCACTCTCTAACTAGCAAGAGTTCTTCACTGTTTTAGTAGGAGAAAGCAACATGAAAAAACTTGAAATCATACTACGTGGTAGATGAAGTTTGAAATGTTTTGAGCATAAGCCGCCTTGTGTGTACGTGTGTGTGCATGCTGAAGGACATGTTTTACATATTTTCTCTCTATTGGAGTGGCAAGAACAAGGAGTCTCAGGAGATGTAATTCTGCGTTTATGAGCATTTGGAGTTCTTTAGGAGTCTCAGGGAGGAAAGCATGGAAGTCCATGTGTACATATAGAAATGTTTGGTATTTAGCATAAATTTAAGTTTCTTTTACGTGTATTTGTCTGGATTTGGGAAAACAGCCATAGAAGCTGCTATAAACTATTTTGACCCAAGTAATGCTTTTATATTTCGATTTACACATTAGTAATGAGCAATGGGCTTAGTAAGTGAAAGGAATGCAGTTCAATTACTTCAATATGCTTTTTGACTTTTGAAACTAGGAAAGGCCTTTGTGGAGTGTGGTCTTTAACTGGGACCTGCCACCTTCATTGCAATGGCAAGGTTGGGGGCGGCGTGGGAGCTCTCCTGGGCCACCTGCTGGGAGCCGGGCTGCCACGCTCCTCGAGGACGGGGCAGGCCCTCCCGCCGGCACCCAGAGGTAGCTTTAGGGGATGCTGGCCTTCTCGAAGCTGCTTTATCAATGAACAAGGAATTCTTGTTGGATAAAATTGGCATCAATAATTCTGGGTGCTGTTGAACCGGCACTGCAGACAACAGCGTACCTCGGTGCGTGTCCTGAGGTATGAGGAAGTGCTGTGCGGTTACTCGAGTGGTTCCCAGTAAGAACGCTGGATCCCTCGTAGACATGCTTAATAGGTAAGCTGCGTGCTGAAGGTAGATTTACAGGTTTGCATTTTTCATGCTTCGCTGAAAGCAGTAACTTAGAGGGTGCCTTTTATATCTTGTAGTTCTGTGTGGAAAATTTGTCAGGAGAGCGCAGCAGGGAATGAAGGTAGCTGGTTAGTGGGACAGTTAGCTGGCTTGTTTGCTGTTCTGGTCAGAAGTTCTGACTTCCACTGGTAAACAAGAGCTCTGAGTTTAGAAGTACTGAGCATTCAGAAGAAAAGCACTCATTAAACTTTAATCTCACATTACTGTATTAAACTGAAATAGTGCGCTGCTTGAGCTGCATGGCACTACATCGGCTGTGAGCTTCCAGTGTTGTCCTAACATAACACATCCTGCAGTTTCATCCAAAGTTGTTCTAGTTTACAGTGCTGAAATTAATTCCTTATGTCTTTTGTGGAAGAAAAAATTAATGAGAAGGCAAGTGTTGTGTAAGGCCAGGGCCTGCTGCTGCAGCAGGCCTCTGGGTGCTGCTGGCCCTGAGGAGAGGAAGAGCCTGTGGGTCCCTGCGCTGCCAGCGGGGCCTGCTGCTGTTCCCTGGGCTGGCAGCATGACGGCAGCCCGAGTTACACGGGGAGGGGCCTGCGAGGAGACCATTGCTTGTTCAGCCTGAAAAAGAGAAGGCTCTGGGGGGGACCTCATAGTGGCCTTCCAGGACCTGAACGGGGCCTACAGGAGGGCTGGGGAGGGACTCTTTAGAAGGGCATGTAAGGCCACAAGGTATTAGGAAGAAATTCTTGGCTGTGAGGGTGGTGAGACACTGGCACAGGTTGCCCAGAGAGGCTGTGGATGCCCCTCCCTGGCAGTGTTCAAGGCAAGGCTGGATGGGCTCTGAGCAACCTGGTCTAGTGGGAGGTGTCCCTGCCCATGGCAGGGGGGTTGGAACTAGGTGATCTTTAAGGTCCCTTCCAATCCAAACCATTCTATGATTCCTAAGTGGAGGGACGGCTCTGGATGAGAGAGCCTGGTGGGGCCTGTGGGCAGCATCTCTTTGGAAGCTGATCAGTCACGCACAGCGTTCACTGGAGTCGAGGGCCATCCCTGAGGATTCTCTGCAGTGAGTGCTCCTTATGCTATCAATGCCCTCAGGAAACAACTTTTTCAAAGCCAGCTGTCTCACCCACTCTCTTAAAAAGAGGAGACTTGGATAGTAGAAAAAGTGTTTTCATCAAGTTTTGTAGTTTTTTTTTTTTTCCTTCTAATTAATAGAGGTGGATGCTAAGTTTTTGACTGATTTTTGTGAGTGCTGCAGGCACTTTTTTTCCCACAGGTTTGCCTTATATTCTGGTTAAACACACAGTGCTTGATGTATCTAGTCTTTTCACTTTCAAAGACTCACAGAACAGGTCTGTGCCTGTTTTAATCTCATTAAGTTCCTATTTAGTTGTTTCCTCTTCTGGTTGTGGATATTGCCCATATTTGGTTCAGCTGTGGTGCAATCGGTTTATATCTGATTGTGTGGTACAATATTCTGTCTTGCCTGAGCAAACCCCAATAATTTATGATTAGATGTGGCCATGATTAGCAGTTTAAGATTTTAATGTTTAAAAGCACATTATAAAGGACCTTTTATGTAATGCAGAGTGTTCTTTTCCTTTCAAAGATGCAGCAAGTGGCACAAAAACTTGCCTCCAGCCAAGCTTCTGAACTAAAACCAAGCAGGGGGGAGGGATGGTTTGAATGATGTTTTTAGCTTTCTTTAGTGTCTGAATCAAGTGCCCTGAAATAGAGAGATGACTCTGTGTTAAGGGGCAGCTGTTCAGTTTGTTTCAATAACAAGCTGCTTCCACAATCTCATAGTCACACTTCTCATGAAAATGCATGCTCTTGTTTTTTGCATGGTGTGTTTCATGCACTTGTATTGCACTTTAAAAATTGAGCATCAGAAAGTATTTTTTTTTTTTTCCCCTCCTAAACACCTTTGTGACTTATTTGGAAGAGCTCATGGTTTCAGTGAGTGCAAGGGACCTTAACCATGCTTCCTACAGGTCTTCACATCCACAAACTATGAATGTGAATTTGTCCTTAATGTTTTATTTCCTTGCAGACATTTGTTGTTCTCCTTATTTGCATATATATGAATAGTGTTTGGTGGATGAGAGTATCCACTTAATTTCTGTAAGAAGGGAGTGGTGATCAGAGTGCTGTCAGTGATATTACAAAAGAGTAAGTAAGCATTTGTTTGGAAAGGCTTACAGAGGAACCACCCAGGTGTTTTCTGGAGTTTCTTCATCACAGCATTGTACTCATCTTTCAAACTGAACGGCCTGTTTAGATCTATTGAGAAGATAAGTGCTGCTTTATATTCACCATCGTTTATATAGTAGCAGGGGAAGAAAAAGGCTGGGGAACCATCTTTACTTAAATGGCATGATGAAATCCTATGTTTTGTCTTGGAAAAAGATCACATTTCTTACACTTACTGAGCAATACTTGAGCTGTGTACCTGAAGTTTTTAAACATATAATTATTTCTGTGTATTTCAAATCCATTGCAAGACAATTATCAGCTGTCATCTGGAGAAATGCTGAAAAATTGTTAACTGTAAGGTTGATACCACAAGCAATATGTATATAATATTGAAAAAAAATCTAATATTTTCATGTCCCAGCATCTTGTGGCTGTCCTTGGTGCTTTTATACTTAATAAAAAAGAAAAAGGAGTTTGTTGGTTTGTTTTACTATAGTAGTATATGCTGATTTGTAAGGGAGCATTATAAAATTCATGTGCTCTTTAATAATACATTTCTTCTCTCAATAGCCAACTACTCCACCAAGCCAAGGGAGGCCCGATTCACCAGTTTATGCTAATTTACAAGAACTGAAAATATCTCAGTCTGCACTTCCACCACTACCTACAAGTGCTCCGGTCCAAATAAATGGGGAATGGGAAACCCATAAAGATACTACAGGACGCTGTTATTACTTCAACAGAGGATCACAGGAGCGAACCTGGAAACCTCCACGTTGGGCCCGAGATGCGAGCATTAATAAAGGGGATTCCCAGAGCCATGCAGATCATGAGGTAGTTTGTTCTGAGATCACAATGAGCTTGTCATGCTTGTAAACACTGTTTTGTTATGGAACTTGGTATCTCCGAATTTTGAGGTATCAAGGACTGTCTTTGTTTGTCTTTTCAGTCATGTGGCTTGACAGGAAGTAGTAACCTTCAACAATTTCACTCTTCAGTCAGTTTTGTGTACAGGAAATGTGTATAAGACAGGTCACAAGTCTGAGTGCTAGTTATAAAAGTACCCAACAGTCCCTCATCAGGTGTTGCAGGTTTGCTTTTAAAAATGAAGGAAATCTAAGAAATCTTGAAACTAACAGGACTTTAAGTGATGATGGAGTAAGAAGGCCATGACGTGGAGTGTGTTCTCTTTTTCAGTGTATTCAGCACATTTCTGGGATGGTAAGGGGAGTGTGAGAAGGAGAGGAAGTGAGGCAACACTTCTGGAAGCAGGGAAAGGGGATGAAAAAAGCAAGGGGAATTATTAACATCAGTTAAATACACAGTAAAACAAAGGCAAGGGCTATATGGGTATTTGCTACTGCTTGGTTAATGCTGTGGCAGTAACATACCAGATATTTTTCATACAGAGAATCTTGTTCTGAGAAGAATTTAGATTGTCGTGGAGATAGATGTAGAGAATGATAGAGTCTGGAAGTCAAAACTAGACTTAATGATGTTCCATAGCACATTTAACCAGCATCAAAAATGCTGATGTAACTGAGGCTTCTGTTCAATTCCATCCATTTTATCTAATTGCTTGCTTAGGAGATTTGAATTTACACTCTTGACAGCGATTTCTGTGTAGAGCCTTGAATAGCTCTAGAGCAAACTAGGGGAGAAGGCAGTTAAAAGAGCAATACTTTGTTATGGCAAATTGGAAATACTTTTCTTCATTCTGTGAGTGGTAACTGGGTATACTAGAGAAGGAGAGAACATAAACTGTGGTGCTGGAAGGTTTGTCTAGCCAAGTGTCTAGGGCCAATGGTGGCAAACGCTTGGGGTGGTGAAGATTCATCCCAGCTTTTGGCAGTTGTCTGTAGGAGCTTTTGACTCGATTATGCTGCAGCTATAAATGTTTTTTTTTTTTTTTTCCCACTATATGAATCTTTTAACTTATAAAGCTGTTTTCAGTTGTTCAGCTTTGCCACAGGTTGTGCTTAAGAGAGCTGAAGCTTGCTATGACATTTAAAGATCATTTAGGATGATATTTGATTTGCTAATATATTCTGTGCAGCTGATTGCTAGGGAGATCCAAACAGTGGTGTTAGTCTGTCTGGGCTTCTCTGGTTCAGATAAAGAAAAGAAATAGTTGGAAGATGAATATTACTGTGTAAGTATGCTTAAAACAGTGTTCTTGTATTCAAACAGCACTTAGGCTAATCAGTTTTGAGGTTGAAAGAAAAAGCAAACATTTGTCAGGACTATCTTCCATTTTCATATAACCTTTTCAAATATGTATAGTTTAGATGGATTTCCTCCTGAGCTATTATGTTATTTAGTTTCAAAATTTAATTGTGTACTGCTCAGAAACTTTAGATTGCATGGAGTCCTGTTGTGGAAGTCTACACTCTGGGTCATTAGGTGCCAGAAACAGGGAAGAAAGAAAAAGGGAACCTCTTCATCGCCACTGGGAGTGGCCTTCTGGGCAGCAGTGACATTTCAAGCATTTAGTCTTACTTTCTTGCCACCAGCTAGTGACTGCAACAGGTAAACTGGTGAAATGGTGGCAGCTGTCACGTTGGTGTCTCTGATAATTCTCTGTTAATTTCATGCTGGCTGTCCTTCCGCTAGATATGACTTTGTTCTTAGTCTGGAGGAGATTGCTAAGTGAGTTTCTACTCTTTTAAAAAAAAAAAAAAAAAAAGGGGGCAATAAGTGTAACTGGTTTTCTAGTGTCCTTCTCATGGCAGTACTTCCAATAATTCCTTCACTTTCCCTGCCATCTACAAATGTTGCTTCTGACTCTTACACATACCTCTGTACCACCACTTGGCTGTGTATTTGCGTGCAGTTTATATTGAGCTTTCTGAACATGTCTTAGACATCTCAGTTCATCCATTTATTTGTTGTGGTTAAGGTATCACAGATTGGCTTTCAAACAGTTTTCAACAAAATTTTGTGCTTAATAAAACCAACAGATGATGTGTGCTTTGGTTAATATAAACTTGGCTTGTTGAAAAGCTTACAGTAGCACAATTTCCTTACATAATTAATTCGCCATGACTATGCTATTAACACTTTTGTTTCTGAAACCACTTTTTTCTTTCATTTCTGCATGTGGGAGCGCACTTCACAGTCCACTATTTGTGTTCAGTATTTCATTTATGCTCTTTAAGTACTTCAACCAGAATACTTAGAGTAAAGGTTGAGATCCCAGGCTAAGCTACAGTAAAATACAGAACATCTCAGATTTTGTCTGACTATGAGGACTTAGATTGCTGTTAGAGCAAATGTCATAATATTAGCAAAAACAAATTTAGTGTATTACAGTGAAATTGGTTTATACACGCTAGTTGGATCTCCTCATTCCCTTCAGATTTGGTAATAAAGAAGTGCATGCAGAAAGTTTAAATGCTAGTTGCATCTCTAATGATTCCTTCTCAGAGGAGCTTATATCTCATTAGGTAGCAAAATGGCAAAGTAACATAAATGTGAGTGTATATGGTTATATATACTTATAATACTTTACATATGAATATTTAACATATAATAGCTTGGAGTTGGTCTTAAAACTTCATGGTTAGGAAATGGACTTATAGTTAAGTTAATAATAGTTAAGAATGGGGAAAAATTGTACTTAATATGTTGAAGTTGATAACAGATATGGCACAAAGAGAATGGTATTAAGTTATGGCAGTTATTTGGACTTGAGGGGGAGTAAACAATGAAATCCTAATGATAGGACCTCTAGGAAAGTTAGTCTATCTGAGGAAAGAGCACTGAATGGTAACTGGGAAAAATTGGTCAAACTGTAAGGGGATTTAATCAAGGTGGATTGTAAGTGGAACGAGACATGACATCGTATCAAAAAAGGGAAAACCTCCTCCTATACATAGCAGGAGACCAGAATGTGAAGCAGAGACCGATGAATTAACCAGCAATCTCCAGAAAAGGAACAGGGTTTCATTTAAATTGGAAACTGCAATTAAAACATGTGGCCAAGATGCAGTTTCATTTCATGTCTTTATTTGTTTCAAAATAAACATGGTAAAGGGAATGTAGCTTCTTTAATGACTCAGTATTTTTTCTTACTATTTGTGTTTTTGGAAGTAACTTTTAAAACTGGACTGATTTCATAATAGAAGAGAGACCATAGAATCATCATAGAATCATAGAATGGCTTGGGTTGGAAGGGACCTCAGAGATCACCTAGTTCCAACCCCCTGCCGTGGACAGGGCTGCCAGCCACTAGCTCACTAGATCAAACTGCCCAGGAACCCATCCAGCCTGGCCTTGAGCACAGCCAGGGATGGGGCATCCACAGCTTCTCTGGGCAGCCTGTGCCAGCACCTCACCACTCTCTCAGGGAAGAATTTCTTCCTGATGTCCAACCTAAACCTCCCCTCTTTCAGTTAAATATTCATAAATATTCATTTTTTTCCCCATAAATGCTATATGCACAGTGATGCACTGATCTCTGCCCTGAAGAATTTTCCACATAAATGGAAAAAAAAAAAGACTAAGACAGTAGAAATGATGATGTGAGGGGAGACTTCTTTGTAATTTGCTTTTTGATGTCACAGCAAAGTTCTGAGAAGGTGTGAGGTTTGGCAGCTGTCTGTTTAAGATGGCTTCAGTTGACTGTGGTGTAATGCGATTGGGGATGAGACTCTAAGGAGAAATCTGGAGGCTACATGAGGAGGGTGAGGTAGAGAGCACACAGGCAGTTAGTACTGGAGCAGTGTTGGAAAGGGATTTGGAAGTTACTGAGCATGGCTAGACCAGTGTTATTTTGAATTCTGGTTAAACAGCTTTAGCAGTTTTTTCTACATAAAGAGAGTGCCTTGGTTTGATAAACTTTGTAATGTCTCAGGAATTTCATTTGTCACCCAAGGTTAAACTCCTAGGTAGTGTGGTGGGTGGGATTAGCTAAGCCTTGGAACATGAGGACTATTATCTTACAGACAGACATGTTAAGTCATTCTTACTCAACAATTCCAGGAGAATTTTCTTAAGTCTTCTGTTTAAATGTGTACGATGCTTTCTTTGCATCAGGAATTACATGGAAAAGAACCATCAACTTATTTGGCCTTAATTCCTGTTAATTAAAAAAAAAAAGTTCAAAGTCTACTACCTTAAATGTACTAATATTTGTCCCATCAATATTTAGACATTAAAATGTAATGTAAACTTAAATATACATACACACTACAGCTATCTTATAAAACAGTTGTTCAAATGGGGCCAGTAGCAGCCCTGTCAACTCGTTAGTCTCAGTTCTTCAAGTGCCAAAATGTGACTGAAGACTTCTGGTTGCCCCAGTAGTTAGCAGTTCAGATTTCTGTGTAATGCTCTATGAGAGAGGTGAGATTGTTCAATGCATAGTTTAAATGCTCACATCCTGCAGGCTGTACAAGACACACTTTCCATGTTGCTCTGTAAATGATCAGAAGGTGGGCGATGGGTTTTGCTGTGCTCGGTCAGCTAGCTTGCCTCAGTTTAGGGAGGCTCACTCAGGTGGGTGGTAAGCTACTCAGGAAGGCAGCATCAAAGTCCTTACATTAGTCCATACTTAACCTTCACCATTTTCAGGCAGCAAAATGTGCTCCCTCCTAGGAGTTATGCCTGCTGCTAGCCTGTGGTTCAAGATGGTGCAAAATAAAATCGTTGCTGAATTCCTCAGGCTCTGATGTAGAGATGTGGTTGTGGGAGATGAATGCAGAGAGGATTTTTTTTTTTTTTTTGATGTGTGGAATGGATAGTTGGAATAAGCAAAACCTTTTTTTTTTTTATTTCATGTCAAACTTGTTCTCTGTGTTATAACTCACTCTTCCCTTCAGAAGGTAATCTTTACGATTCAGTTAGCTGTGCCTTCCGCTGCTAAAATGTCTTGCTTTTGAATTTCTGGTTGTCAGGTGTCACCTTGGAAGGAGGAGAGTGGAAATTGCTACTGTTGTAGCACCTAGACAGGTGCAACTGGAGTTTCAAGTTATCCTTAATAATTATTGTGCTTCTGGGTACTATCTGAGAGGGGAAGGAAGGAATTTAGGTATGAAAGCTGGGGTGTTGCCAGAAAACCAATGTAGTAGGTCTCCCAGGTTTTCTGGGGCAGTAGAGAGAATTAAAAGTAACTATCTTCATCATTGGTAATATAAATTTGTGGGAATAGAATTTTAGGTTGGAAAAAAATTTGGGGTGCAAATTAGATTTGAAACCGTTGTATGGCGTTGCTTAAATTTGAGTAGTTGGAATCTGTTATAGTAGAATAAAAAACCACATTGGTGTAAACTCTGTTCTGGAAATATTTTTGATTTACGTAGCAATTATTGAATATTTCTGAGCTGTAAAAAATGCCTCTCATTTCCTGATGTAAGATATAAAAATGTGAACTTCCTGCAGTTATTACTATTATCTTTCTAGCCAAATAATCTTTGATCTTTCAGATTTTAAAGCATTTTTATTCTCAAAACTGCCTTATATGTTTCTGACTACTTGTAGCCTCTTTCATCAGAAGAAAACGACCACAGTTCTTGTTACAGCCAGTCAGATAGTCAGTATGGTTCTCCTCCAAAGGGTTGGTCAGAAGAGTTGGATGAACATGGTCAGACCTTATATACCAATGACTATACTAATGAAAAGGTACTTTTTCCTTCTTCTCATCACGTTCCAAATCTCTTCAGCTAATTCACTGTTAGAAATGCAGACTTCATTTCTAGAAGTGAATAACATTCATTAGTGGTATCTCCTTTTGTTTTTAAATATGCATGAAACTTTTCACAACTCAACTACCTTTCTTTCTTACGTATGTCTTTTACCATTTCGGGGAAGCTTTCTCATTTCCATTGATGTCACATGACTTTGAATGTATTGCATGTATGGTTTTTGTTTTTCCCCACCTCCCATCCTCTTGGTTACACTTCAGGATTGAACTTCATACCAATATGATGATCTTCCTCTTGTCCTTTTAAGAGTTGTTCTTGTCTACGTAGGTCTTCCAGACGGGTGGTTTCAAACTGAAAATGCAGCTTTCTCAGTTTCATCCTTTCAGGTTTTTAGTACTGCTTTCAGATGTAGAAAGACTTTGTGCTTAAACCATAGCAGTCTCAGTAGATTGATGTTCTGCTCCAGTCATCAAATTGCTACTGACAGCTTACCATGATTCTGGACATATCCTGGAAATTTCTCCCATTCAGGAAAATTGACAACTCTTGTTTGTATTTGTAAAACAGGCCATTTTTCTAATTGTACACTGAAGTTGTTAATTTTTTGGAGTTTCAAAAAGTGTTTATGGCAAAGCAGCATGTTTACCGTATTGTGGCATGTGTTCTTCACTTAATGTATGCAAGTTTTGTAAAAGAAGCTTTTAAATAATTTTGTCAGTTTTGCATTTTTGTCCATCTTATTCTATTTCTGCCAAAGATCAGTTGCATATACCTCTGTTCTGGCAAACATAAAAACATTTTAAAAAAATACATTGGGATTGATAGAAAACAGTATTTTCTATCCTACCACAAACATTTTATTGGAGGGTAATCTTGTGAAACTTAATGACCCAAGAACATTGCTGTGAGTTTTTCTGTGCATGGTTTTGTGCAAACTTCCTGCAGAATTTTGCTCTTTAGTTGGGCACAGTGGACAGAACTATAGTCACAGACACCTCTTTGGGAGGTGCTGATGGAAGTTACAGAAACTATATAATCTTCTTCGTGATTTATTTAGGCACTGCATCTTATGCTCCTGTTGATGTTACAGAAAGGGAGTTCAAGTTGTGCAGTAATCTCTTAAATTATGAGCAGTTACTGCTTGAGGTTCTTCTAGTTCTGTGTATAAAATCCTTACACAGATCTGGTATAAAGATTGTACCTCCTTAAAATGACATCATACTGTTGTTAAGAGTGAGATATCTAATCTTCAAAATATGTTTATCACAATCTCTTGGTAGGTTATATGAGTCATCTGGAATTCAATAACTGTGTAATTGAAGGAGTTTTTCCTGAGAAGTTTCGGAAGGAAAAAATGATAGTGAGCAGAATTCAGGAAGCTGAAAACTGATGTTGCTGTCATTACTGACTAGCTAGTTAAGGGAGATTTCTTACTAGACCCTGCTGAAGTGGATGGAACTTGATTAAAAATTAACTTCAAATCCTGAGTATCACAGACTAGCTATGTTATGAGTGTCACACTGATTGTTTCCCATCACATTTCTTTCTACAGTGGTTAAAACATGCAGACGAGCAAGGTAGACCATACTACTACAGTGCTGATGGTTCCCGATCAGAATGGGAGTTACCGAAGGTGAGTGACCTAAAAAAGCAACTCTGACTAGTTGGGGTTTTCCCCTCCTCCCCAGGAGGTGCTCTGTGAGGCCTTTAATGGGAGTTATTCACACCAAGAGGACTTAGGTGTCTCACTTAATTACTTATGGCATTTTTGTGGGGTTTTGGATTGTAAAGGATAAAAACACACAGGCGGACATAAAAATAAATAAATACATTGATGTATGCAGCTCTATTTATAGTATCCTCAAATGCTTTATTTTTGTCACATATTTTTATGCTTAGTGATTTAGGTCTTGCACAGAGGGGTGTTGAAAAACAAGTTTCAACAGTTTGTGTCTTCGAGGATGACACTTAAGAGTTTCAACAGAAGTATGTTCTGGTATTTATTAATATTGGAGTAAAAATAAAATTTTGTAGGAAATTGACAGGTTTAGGTAGCTTGAGGTTGAACATAATACTGTTCTCATTTTCACTTTGAAAAATTACAGAACATGGATAGCGCTTTTGCAAAAGTATTTAAACTTATGAATGTAGTTACATACTAAACTATTACATCAGCTAAAGAATTTGTCTGGGTTACTAAAGAGTTGAGCTAGCTTTATGAACTTTCCTATGTTGATCTGGTGTGCTAGATACCTTACATTTTTTGACATATATAAAGCTAACTCTAATCTGTAGCTATTGTTTTTAAAAGCTACTTAGTTGTTAGCTAGCTATTAGATTAAGTAGAAGGGTGAAAATCTGCTAGAATAGCTTTTACTGGAAGCAATTGATAGTTAGGTCTGTATAGTTTAAGGTAGTTTAGGGGAATAGTGTCTTGGGTACTTCATTGTGTGGCTTCTGCATGGAAAGTTTTGACTGTGGAGAAGTTGCTTTCCACTAAAATAGGTTGGTTTTAGATTTGAACTAGATAGTAAGTTGAATTGGCTTTAAACAAAGTGTAATAAGTCACAGAGATGATCCAGAATTGCTACAAGACACCTTAGTGTAAAGGGATGAGGTTTAGTGTGTTTGTGCACAATATTCTACCGGTTCTCCACAAGCCTCTCAGCACCCTTGTACTATTAACCACCTACAGAATGAAAAATAGCCTGTTTCTCAGTTCTTGGTCTGGTATACTTTAGCTCTTCTTTATACAAAAATCATCAAATATTGCCATTAGGAATTTTCCTTAAATTACTTCTCTTGAGCTATTCGAGTCAAATGTATTCCGAATTCCTTACTAAGAGATTCTGAAAGTACTAAATCTTGGGTGGCAGCAAATACAAGGTTAGCAGAAGTAAATGAGCAATTAACTTCTTAGTTCCCAGTCCAACAGCCTACATATTGACAGGAACCTCTGCCTTTGGTTTGAAATGCTATGGAATGGATTAAATGTTTCGACAAAATATTTAGCTAGTCTTTGACTTTGTATCTGAAGAACAGACAGGAAAAATGTTACAAACTTGTGAATAGTTGAGGCCTGATTGAAGATCAGCTTCTTGAAAAGCTCACTGAAGTGGGTTCCAAAAGTGCTTTGGAACAAATGAACTGGAAAGATGGCAGAGACTGCAGAATGGCTTTGAAGAAAAATAACCTGACAAAAACTCTTATGGGTGCTGAGAAAAAAGACCATAGATTTCAGCACTGTAACTCTTGTTTAAATGATAATTAAGTTACTTTGAAGAAAAGATCTCTAAAAATAAATTAGGTAATATCTGCAGTAATTATCTTTTTTTTCCTCAACACATTTAGTTCATGTATTACCTTCCAAAAGGCATATGTTGTAAAATAAAAAATAAATATGTTGTAAAATAAAAGTATGGAATGGTATTGTTGTGCAGTGCTGTTAAAACAGGAGAATTTTTTTTATAAAAATGCTGTTTGTTTTAGGTGATTATTTTATAATCTGGACATCATTAAAACAAAAATCATCAGGAGGTTTCTGGAAATAGTACTGAGGTAGTTCTATAATATTAAAATTTTCACTTTTATAGCATTAGCTATAAATGTGAACATGCTCTGGAGTAGCATTCCGGTATTGTATGTGTGTTTAAAAACAAGTATCTGATGGTATTAGGGGAGGAGGGGGAGTTACAAAACAAATTACTTCAGTCTCATAGAATACCCTCCAGTCATATGTATTTATATGACATCTAGGAGTAACTGAATGCCTCTGGCTAAAAGCAGTATCTCAGATGGAGTAGCTTTGACAAGTGCTGAAGAGTTCTTTTCGGTTCATGATGAGTGTGACCCAGCTTTTTGTAGTGGAACAGAAGAACAGAGAATTACAGAATATTGTGAGTTGGAAGGGATCCGCAAGGATCCTCGAGTCCAGCTCTTGGCTCCATGTTACTTAAAAATCAAACCCTGTGTCTGAGAGCAGTGTCCAAACGCTCCTTGAACTTCATCACCATGGGACTGTGCCCACTGCCCTGGTGCAGAACCTTTTCCTAACCCCTACCTTGACCCTCCCCTGATGCAGCTCCATGCCGTTCCCTTGGGTCCTGTCGCTGTCCCCAGAGAGCAGAGCTCAGCGCCTGCCCCTCTGCTTCCTGTGAGGAAGATGTAGGCTGCTGTGAGGCCTCCCCTCAGCCTCCTCTTCTCTGGGCCCAACAACCCAAGGGACCTCAGCTGCTCTTCACATGTCTTGCCCTCTAGACCCTTCCCCACCTGTTGCCCTCCATTGGATTCTCGCTAATAGCTTTATGTCCTTCTCATATTGTGGTGCCCAAAACTGCACCCAGTGCTCGAGATGAGGCCGCACCAGCACAGAGCAGAGTGGGACAGTCCCTTCCCTTGGCCTGATGCACACACCATACCTTTCCTATTTTCTGCCCTAATTTTACTTACTGATGTACTGAATTATTCTTTAAAATGGATAATTTGCAATACATCTTTTGGAAGACTGTTTTCTCCTGTGGATTCTGCTGCATTCAGTTGTCAGTTCTTTCTGATTATTCAAAAAACAAAAGATGAAAAACCAAAACCAAAAGTGTTAGAATGTGAAGCAAAGGACATCTGAGACAGCACAGTCAATGGAGTGAGCGTCCGGAGGGGTCTCCAGTCACTTCAGCTCCAGGTGGAACTGCCTTCTGCAGCAGCCTCCAGCCCTGCGCAGATGCTGTGCAGTGTTGCCAGTGCCTCAAACTGCTGTAGTACTGATGGAAAATGAGGAGTCATCCTTCTCCAAGGAAAGATAGAGTAGCGGTGAAGTCCTTAGACAACGAAGAAATGTTTCATTTCTGTTTATGTAGGTTAAGAGCATTTCATTGATTTGGTTGATAAGAAAAGCAAAACATACATCAGTGTTAGGTCAATCACAGCAGCAAAAAGTCTATTCAAAGCCAAAGATGTTTGTAGTGTTGGAGAAATCTTTTTATTCTGAGGCAGCACCATCACCAAAAAAAAAAAAAATCAGACTATCTTTGGGAAAACTGCAAATACTATGGTACAGCATATAAGGTAACAAAGGATTCTAGGGTATCAGAATAATTTTAACATGCCTATTTTAAACAATGACTGCAAGAAAGACCAAAATGTTTAAGTTCAGGTGTTTACCAAGTTTCACTGTCAGCTGCTTTCCACCCTTTTGTCTGTTCACCTGCATGGTTCCTTGCCTTTGGCTGTTGCTGTTGTTAGCACAAACAAAGAGGAATCTTTGTTCTGTGTCTTGAAGCTGACAGATCTGTGTTGCCATCTCCCTAAGAATGGGGACAACTGCTACAAATAATTCAGAGGTGATGCATTTATTTCAGTCACAATTAGGCTAGGACACAGCCTTGAGCCATGCTACATTATCAGGTTAAAATTAAATATAAACTATTCAGCCAGTTGAGAGGGTTAGAAAAATTTACAGTGAGGCGAGGAAGGCTTTCAAGGAGGTGGTGATAGCATTGAATAAATCCAACAATGAAAATAACCCTGTGTTACCTAAATTAACATCATCTGTGTCCTCACCCTACAGCAAAAGCTGGTGTAACATCAAGTCAGTCTTACTCGGCACATGCAAGTTAGGGTATGGACAACTTGCTGACATCCTCCTTTCCTGATAAGGGAAACTGGCAGTGAAATGGGGAACAAACAGAGGCGATGCCCTAGAGGGGGAGTCCATTAAAGTGACAAATTAGAGTTCTTGGGAAAATTTTCAAGGAGCAGTAGTCTGCATATCTGGAGTTCTCCGTTATCAAAAAAATTAAAATTAAGAAAATGATAGCACCTCCTTTGTATGTGATGTTAAGGCCTATGATATCATAGGATGATGTCTGTATGGCCTTTGCCTGATCTCAGCCTTCAAGATGACACCGAAGATGCCAAGGAGGCATCTGACTGCATCGGTGGAAGCCCTGCCTACATGCCTCTAGCCAGTGGCATCTATTTAGTCTTGGACATAGGCAGTTCACCTGGATAATGCAGAGTCTGAAACAGTGTCTGTATCTCATCCTAGAAGCTGAGGCTTGCCTTAAGCCCAGAAATACTCAAGCTTTCTCTTTTTTTTTTTTTCCTAGTAGTTTATTCTACTGTTCACAGAGGTGGGTGAAAACCTGACAAACCATGAGCATTTGAGTGAAAGCTGTTTACTTGACACCTATAGTGTGAGAAAATGGGGGAAAGATGTTGAATGTTCTCTTTAAAGACCTGTCAGTTTGTTAACACTGTTTATATCACCAGCACAAAGTATGGAAGCTGCTAAGATGCATAGCACAGTGTCCTGAACTGTTAGCAGTGCTTTGTTAATGAGCTCCTTATACTGTTCCTTTTCTTTCTTGTTAAACGTTTTGTAAAACTGGAATCTCACCTTGCCCATAGGCTCTTTCTCCTTCAAGATGGAGTTGTCTGTTAGATAAAGACATCCTTATGGTTTGTGATGGTAATCAGAGGCACCTTTTAAATACGGATCACCTGGAAATAGGCAGTGCCCATATTGTAACTAGACTGATTTAAATGCAAGATACTTAAAGTATGTCTTTGACTGTAGTTACAACTTGAATTCTTCAAAATACTCAAATGGAATCTGCATGGAGGATTACCCTAGATAATATTCAATAGTGTCACTAAGGTGTAGATAACCATTTATTAAAAACAAACAAATCATATTTAATAGCAAAAATAAGTTTGAACTGTCCATTTCAATGCTTTAGAACTGTTGTGAGGAACGCTAATTGTGGCAGCCTTCTGTGGTGCATATTGCTTACCTTGCTGACACAGTTTGACTTGTACGAATGTCTGTATGGATACTTCCATAACCACAAAATAAGCTGGCACTAGATTCCTTGCAGCATGGATGATGGTTCAGCTTTGAATTAACGAGAACAAACTGAGAGTTGTTTAAACCTTAGCACTGTAACGTAGCAGTTGTCATGTGAATGTAAATGTGCTGGAAGCAATGTGAAGGCAGTGCTAACTCAGATGTGAATCGCTGTAATGCCAACTAACACACCTTTGTCTGTACATGAACTGCTAAATTGCATTCTCTGTACTGCAACATTCACTCAACTGAGACTGTTTTCCTACTGTTGTGCATGTTGGAGTAATTCAAATTAAATGCTGAAGTTACCATTTACCTTCTATGTATCTGTTGGCATATTGGAGCATGAATTCTGTCCACAAACACAAAGTTGCTGCCACACGGTGCCTGCCATGGCTGTAGTAATGTTAGTTCCTTATTGGGACACTAACTGTACCTTCATTATGTTGTTCAGCTTAAATCTGGCATTTACGTTACTGAACTTAAATCTGGCTGTACTTTGTCAGTATGTTACTGTCTTTGAAGAGGCTCTGAGCTTACAGTAGTCAATCAGTAGCAAAGCTGTAGAATTCAGTGTGATAACAAAGGTAGTTTTAGCCTTTTTTTAATAAAATGGGCTTTTGACTTTCCTTTACATCTTACCCAGTGAATTCCAGTGCTTCACATGACTCCACAAATACTTCCTTATGTTTCCATGCACTGATGTCAGTCTTCTAAAACTGGATAGAGAGAATGAGATTTCTATTGACTTTGTGAAACATGCAGAACTTGTAGCCTTCTCTTGATTGTGCTTTCAGTGTTAAACTTCTCTTGAAATATTTTTGTAGTTCTTTATAATGCTACCTCAGTGGTGGAGATGATTTAAAATGGCTGTTACTGATATGTGTGCTGCAAAGCTCAGGTGGCCTTCATATTTTCTCAGCCCGTTCATCTCTGGGTGATGTGGAGTTGGATTAATCAGAACATAGGTCTTCTATCTCCTTGGCTATTACAGCTCTGCCAAGTCTTAAAGTTATTTCCTGCTAAATACTTACTTTCTATGCTTAAATATATTCCACAACAGCCAGTCTCCTTGTAAGCAGTTTGATGTAGTCATTCTGAAAAAGCAAGTCCTTACTTCTTAGTGTCTACCCTCCTAGGTAGACCAAACCTTTAGGTCAAAGCTAATTGTATTCAAACAATCGTCACTCTTAATCTAAATGGCTTACCGTAGAATAGTAGGGTTTTCCTTGTCTCACACAAGACTTGACAGGTGATGTTTTACTGTCTGTGCATTGTGAAGACCGAATGTTTAAATCTTGTATTTATTCTAATGGCATGGTGGTTCTCAATATGCCAGTTGGTTGCAAGAAGCTTTTTCCCAAGATATCAAACGTCTGTCTGTAGAGAGGACTTCAGTAGATAAGACAGTCCTGAAGACTGAAAGCAAAATAAAAAGAAGGCTATTTTCACACCCCTGGGTGAAATCAGGAATCTGGAAGTTTGTACTGCTAAGACGTATGAATGGTATGTCCAGGTCTTGTTTGCGTGAATTCGACTCTACTTATAGTTTGATTTTTCTTTTCTTTAGTATAATGCTTCACCACAACAGCAAAGGGATATAATAAAGAGTAGGAGTCTGGACAGGAGGCTACAGGAACCAATAGTTTTAACAAAATGGAGGCACAGCACAATTGTGTTGGACACCAACGATAAGGTAGGAGTGAGTTAAACAGCATGCTGCAACGTGAACTGTTTCTGATTGGGGAATTATTTAACATGAACTGGAATGTGGCAATTTCTGAATTTTTTTTTATATATTCTGTTGTATCGCTGCGTATAACATCCAGTGAATCCAGGGACTGTTTGATAATTCTGCTGTTGTTTCTTTGTAAGCAGTAGCCTTTTTCTTGTTAGCCTTGAAGTATCTCAACCAGTGTTAGTTCAGGGTTTGATGTTTATATCCATTTTACTTGTAATTGGGAATTGCCTGTAATTCAGTTTAGGCTGTGGAGCATAGTCAGGCTTTGAATTCAAGAACTGTGAATGTGGGCAAGGTTCCCACGTGACTTATATTGATATTTCATGGCTAAATGTTTTAGTTGTAGGAGACACCAAGCACGAATACACTTCAGAGATGGCAGATGAATGACTGAAGTGAAATATTCATAGAATTGAAATAAATGTTGCATTTACTAAGCTAAAAATTCTACATTAAAGGTGCCAGTAGTAGTCTTACATAGTGGATTTATCCTTTTGATGGCTATTCTGCTGATCCCCATTGTAATAGGAAAGATACAGAGGAAAAGCTGTGCTTGATTACAGCAGGGTTGTAATACTGTTATTAAGGGCAGAGGGCTGTGCCTGAAAGTGCTAAAATGCTTGGTTTTAATCTGCCTCCAGAGCTGAGCTGGGAGTTCACTCTGAACAGAGCTGAGCCAGTAGTAACAGAAGCTGTTTGCTGTGCGTTCTGTATGGCGTGTTCTTGGAAGTCTGTGTCAGACCATACGCCAACAGATGCCCTTTGAGCAGACGTGGGGACAGAGCCTCTCCGTTGTTCATCTTCAGCCTGCCTGTCTTCTGTTTGCTTTCTGTCACAGCTGCTCCTGCTCATGCTGTGACGTTCTGCCAGTGCATGAGGAGAGCTGATGTAAGCAGGGAGGAACTGAAACTGGTGTTGGGGGATGGCTTGCTGGTTTCTGTAACTTCGCAGCAGTCGTTCCCAAGATTAATGGAAACTGAAGTATGTTGTAATGCTGTTAGCACAGGCTGCTCAGAGTAAGATGCCAGCAAACTGGCTTGTAAACTTCCTTTTTGTGAAGATACACGTCAAAATTAATGAAATTAGTGTGGTTTTGGGAATATGGAGAAAGACCTATAAGTGGGCACGTGTAACTGCAGATGACAAAGACAAATGGGCAGAACCAAGTAGTATCGCAAATGCATCTGCGGCCCAGGATGTTGCATGCATGACCTGTTGCTTCCAGCATGTTTCAGTGGTTCTCAGTGTTGGAACAGAGTGTTTCTTGTGGAAAAGGAGGCGAGTGGGTTATCATGAGTAGACTTTGTTCCTCAGAATAGGATTTATTGGATTTGATCTTAAGCTTTTGCGCTGTCAGTTTGGAATATGTCATGGAATATGTGGTGCTGAGGAGCCAAGGACTGCTGGGCAGGTGCCTGCCCGCTCCGCACCTGGGTGCGTTGATTTAGCCTGAGCATTTTTGAGGTCCCTCTGCTGCTCCCTCGTCCTGCCTGCTCCTCTTCTGCATCTTTCGATACCATGTGTGGTGATGTGTGCATGAAAGGCTGGATGGAGTCCTGCAGAGTCAAAGCTGAGGGGAATCTGCTAGCTTCATGTGAAGTTTACATTTCACGGGTATGAATGCTTCTGTTGGCAATAAATTAAAATTATGTAGCTCAGTACAGAATGAAGAGGCTCTTGTAAAACAGAGTAAATGGAGCTGTTTACTTCAAGACCCAATGTTTGAGTACCGAGACCTTAAACCCAGTGAAGCAGATGTGTAACTGTGCCGATGTCTAGTGTAGTAACCAAAAGAAAGGGTGTGTGCAAGTCACATCTCTAAATTCTAAGCCAGTAGCTTAAAGTCACTTTGGTTCTAAGAGCTTAAATCATGCAGGCAGCAGGCATTTGTTAATAGTAAGGAGCCTATATATTTCATATAAAGTCCAATCTTCGTGCTTTGAGAAAATTAAAAATGTATATTGGAGGAGTATGGTAGTGTTCTGTGGAAGGACAGGTAGATCGTAAATTTGAGTAATGCATTGATGCTCCCATTTTGTTACCAGTGTTAGACACACTGTTGCTGTACTGCTTAGGGTTAGCATGTTGTAAAGGAGTGGTTCATGCCCATGTATGCTAGTTGTCTTCTTCTAGAGCAGTTTAGTGTATGGAAGCTATGGAATGAAATAGATTTAAACCACAGCAACTAGTATCTGGCTGGGGAGGTACATCAGCCCATAGCTTCTTAGCTGATGCCTAAGAAAGCTACTTCTTAAAAATTTTCCCTCTCTGTTTTTCCTGGAAAAACAGCACAGCTAAATCCCATGAAAATGGGCCAGTAAAAAGAGCAGCTGCAGTATGTCAGATAGAAAGTGTAGGTTTCCAGGACTGACTGGGATTTGATTGTATCAAACGTACTTGCTGATTGTTATTGACTGTGGCACGTATCTAGATGTGACCATCAGGCATTATGGAGCTAAAAAGCTTGGTAAGCAGAGAAAAGCATGCCTTTCTGGGAGGGACAAAGGGTAGTGGGCCACTCTGTAGGTAGAAGTACGAAGTGAGAAGTAAGTGGATTTTAAAGTGCAGGTGTGCAGGGTTTTATATAATGCTGGAAAAGCAAACATTTTGTTCAAACTGAAGCACAGAATTTGGGAGAGCAATCAAGAATTAAAAGGAAGGAGGGAGAGAAACGTGTGGACAGTAACAGGGAACAAATGTTGGTTTTCTTCTATTTGGAATTCTTCGCCTGAATTTCATGCGGCGCATTTGTACAAAGCCCTCAGTACTTCAGAGGGAACACATGCCTTTTTGGTTCCAACATTTTTTCTAGTTTTCAGAGATGTAGTAATTTTCTTTTGATCTATCATTAATGTCTAATTTAGAAGAAAAATCCAAATCTCTAGGCATTTTTGGTGCTTTACTGTAAGAAAATCAAATATCATGACTCATGAAAATTAATGGAGCTGGTATATTTTTTTCTGCATGTATAACTATTTATTGTACTAATCTTAAATTTGACCACACAGAAGCATAATCTGTACTTTAAAATCTGTTTTTCTCATGGTGCCTTGTAATAAGTCTGTATTACAAACATTCTTCGTAATTTGATAGCAATGTCGTACAAAAAATCTGCTCCTTAAGAAGGATGAAAGCTTTGCCTTAAGCTGATAAAGTATGTATAACTTTTTTTTTCAAATGGGTATGTGCTTGATTGGTCTGTAAATATTGTATGAACACTATTTAGTAAGCAGGTTTATGATAAAGTGTTTCAGAATATCATGAATGCTTAAACTTTGTGAAGTATGAGTAGGTCAGGGAGGGAGTGTGTCTTTGGGGTGAAAAGCGGCTGTTTTTTCTTCTAAAAAGTATTGTAAATATGTAATACATATTAGTCTTTATTACATTTTATAGGAATCATCAACTGCTTCTAAGGCCAGTTTTCCTGAAAATGAGTCCTCTCCTTCTTCACCGAAGCATCAAGCCACAGTCAGTATGGAAATTGTTTAAATAAATAAGTAGATGTTGTAGAAACTTGGCTATCCGCGATTAGATAATTGACAGTAAACATGCTTGTTACTGAGGAAAAATAGGATAAAACTAATGCTTTAAAAGGAATGTATTGCATCCAGCTGTGCTTTAAAAAAAAGTGGATATCTTTTGATTTAAAAATAGTTCTGAGAGAGATTATTGCACAGTGAATGTCAAATTATGTAGGACTGACTCATGTCTTCACACCTAGCAACGTGGAAGGTTACAAGCAGAAGCAAACTTTTCCTATCCACAGTGTCTTTCATTGTCAGTAATAGTTTTTAGGATCTGATATCTTTATTTTCTACTTATGTTTTCATCTCTTTGAAAAGACATAGCAATCAGGAGAACCTCACATAAATACACCTTGTCTTTTTGCTTTTATAGAATAACCAATGGGAGGGAAACTTAAACACACTCAAGTCTTGTTATGAATGCTTAACAGATTTTTTTTTTTTCTTCAGCTTAAATTTTAAATGTTACCATTACATTTTTAAACAGTCGGAGATCAGGTTTTTTTTTTCCTTTTTAAAGGCTGCACCACAACAGCATTGAAATTTGCCTTGATCAGCTTTAGCAGTCCGTTAGGCGGTAGCTCAGGGCATTGTAGGCACAACCTGCCCAGTTTCATTTTTAAGCTGAACACAGAGGAGTGGTTCTCAGGCTTATTCATGCTGATCTGAGCCATTCTTGCAACTCTTCATACCATTTCTCATGGTTAGCATTGTTTATTAAGTAAGCGCAGTTGATAGCCTTACACACAAGCGATCGTTGCTGCGTATGTTCCATTTTTCAAAATACGGCTCAGATCTTGAGATGTTAAAGTTGAATTTTGTTGCAGAACTCACTGCTGGCTTATGCAATAGGAAAAAAATCTCAAATTTATTACCTGCCCCTGGAATTCAAGTATTACAAAAAAAGTTGATTTTTGTTTTGATCCTTAGGCTTTTCTCCTCCTTTTTCCCCATTGCATATTACAGTAATTTTCCCATTAGTACCCCCTAGTGTTGCTGTTAAGTAAGGCGTTATGGTACTTTTTCTGAATAGTTCTTTGGACTGCTCTCACTGGCTCCATGTGTAATGTTTTAATACCATGGAGTACCTGAGAAAGTCAACATGTGTTGCTCAGTCACTGGAAATACTCATTTTGGAAAATAATATATGCATTTCCCTGGCTTGGGAAGCCATACTGGCCCAATGGAGACATTGGGTCGAGAGTGGCAGTTGGACTAAAACAATGTAAGAACCCCAGGGAAATGTTGTTATCCTTGAAAACATCTCTCTTGTTTTACACAGACTGCATAAAGCATGCAGATAAAAATGTGTAAGATTCATGAGCTACAGATCTATGTCTCTGGCAGGAGTGTTGTCAGAGTACTCCAGTAAACATTCCCTCTTTGATACTGTGTTCTACAGTTATGGTTCACTTAAATTTGAGATTTAGAGGAGAATGCTGGAGGGAACATATCTTCAGTTTCCATTGGATCTAAAACTGAGGGCACTTTTGTTATGATAAGGCTAATTTGGATCCTTTCCCTAGTTGATTATTTGAACTAATAGCTTACTTCTTAAATTAGAAACTGTTAAGTGCTGTTACTGAAGGAATTGATATTTAAAAAAGAAAAAACACTTATCTCCTTGTAAATTGAGCATACCCTTCTTGTTCAATTTTTTTTTTTTTTTTTTTTTTTCCACCAAACTTTTTTTTTGAAAATTTTTCCCCCGAACATG
>VXAV01006944.1:388992-416059 GCA_013399715.1 Alectura lathami | reverse complement strand
TTTTTTTTTTTTTTTTTTTGCCTCCCATAAAAGCTCTTAGATCTGTATGTGGAAAAGTGATATATAAATTGAACTGCCAACTCCAAGATGAAAGATTCAGTTTTTGGTGTGTGCAGTGTTGTGCTTCAAAGAACATTGTATGACATTGTCATTTCGATTAGTCCAAAGCTACAAACATCTGTAAAGCACTGCGACATGCTGAATGGTACTAAGTCTTAAAGAACGTACAGAGGCTTTGCAGAGAAGGCCTTTGGGCCCATCCTTTAAGGAAGACAGTGAAGTTATGGTTGGATTGAGATGTTCCCCATTAGTATTTGATGCCAAAAATTGTCTTACAACAACAACAAAAAATTACATTCATTTCTGGTATAGAATGCTGTGAGGAGGTCAGTGGGTGTTTGGGGCTTACCCTGCTAGTTTGCAGATGTGCCATTTTTGTTCGTGAAGTCTGAGCATGCAAAACAACTTCTGATTTGGGGGAAGATGGTACAGGAACAGCATACAGTCAGACTCTGTGGAGTGTTACAGAACTGGGTGTTGGGGATGGCCTAGCTAGAGTCCTAACATATCTGTGAAAGAATTTCCCTTTCAGCCTATTTCTCTTTTAATTTGTTACTAATGAAAATAATTGGGAAAAAAAGAGCCTTTAATCTCTTAATGAACTCCTCTGGCTAGAAATACATAGAAATCCTAAAGGTAATCCTTTGTCAAAAGGAAATAAACTAAAAATGAAGGAAAATTGTACAGTAAGTGCGTGTAAACTTGTAACCTGATGAAGGTGATGTGCGTTGTAATTTTCTGGCATGAAATAATGGCACCTCAGGCAGCTAACTTTTACAGCAAAATGTAGCTCTTACTTCTAGCCAGAGGCAGAAACCCCTTATCTGTCAGTTTTCAGCCATTGTGTATAGTCTACAACATAAGTGGGTGTTTTAATATAATCCCATTTTGTGGGTTTGCTTCTTTCAATTAAAAAAAATTGAGCTCGTCAGATGTCAGATCGGTTTTTGTCAAACTTGGCCGGAGGCTGTTTGAACGCAGGTGTTGCTAAGCAGCTCAACACCAGAAACCACTTCTCTTAGCATGTTGCATTTTTTATAAGATGCAAGAATGTTGGTGAATCAAAGCAGAAGAGATTATAAAGGGTATGTTAATGTATTTATGCATGCATGAACTATTCCCCTGCTTCTGTTCAGCTTCCCTGTTTGATTCTTCTTGAACTTCTCTGCGTTCTGTTTATTTAGAAAGATTTGGAGGTTGTTTGTGTGTTTGTATGTTCTAAAGCTTTCAGCACTTGCTGTTAGCTGGCTCACAGAGACTGGAAACTGAGATCTGAAGCCTGAGATCTCAATGTGGCAAGCTTTCAGTTAATTGTCTGTTCCACTATGATAAGGGTAGACATTCCTATGGCTTTTTGTAAGTTTATTAGGTTGAGGCTTGTTCTGCTTGGAGATCCCGCTTGGGTCAACCTGGGAGCGCTGTGGTGGTGTTCATGCACTGCTGAACTCAGGGCTGCAAAATCTTGCTGACCTGACCTGGCTCCATCTGGGAGCAGTGGGAAATGGGGACGTGGAAGTGCAATGCACTGATGTTCAAGCTGACCCTCGGACCTTCGGATGCCAGCATTGCTTCCCACTTCCAAGAGTGTTTAGTGGACTCGCCCTTATGCTGCATAAATACAGTGATGCTTTTAAAGCAATGCAGATTTTTCATTGGTTCATGTGCCTGAGGAAGTAAGCCCTTCCACACTTCATTTTGAAGCAACAGTGTTCAGGAGAATAGGTTTTGTACCACATTGGCAGAATGAAATGCTGAAGATGTATCGGAAAATGTGATTCCATGTCTTTGAAATATGCCAGTAAAAACCTATAACTTTGTAGTTAAAAAAAATCAGAGATACTCTGAAATAGTTGTAAATAACAAAGAAAGTTAAACTGAAGAGTAAATTCAAGATGTAGTTATCTCTTAATAAGTTTCAGAACAGAATCACAGTAGCATCTTTAAAAATGTTCTGATATTTTAAAAAAAAAAAAAAAAGAACAGATTATAAGGAACAATAGCTGTCTTTAGCTTGAAAAATAAATGTTTTTCGTAAGTACAACACCGATCTTGTCAATATCAGTATTAAAATAACAGCTTTAGTACATTTACATTGCGAATATATTCTAAAATAGCAGGTAGTTTTTAGTGATCAACATAGAAGTAGGCTAATGAAAACACTAATGAAATGTGAGAGGGATGTCTGACAGGGGAAGCATGAAATACATTTGCTAATTAGCCTTGCATTCATAGGAAAGACTGAAGTTTCTCCTCTTTAAATTAAACTCAGTACTCAGATGTCTCAGATGTCATTCTGGGGTCTTCTAGTTGATACCTGTTGCTATTTGACCTCATTTGTATGATGCTGAAGGAAAGGCTGCCAGCAGGCTCTGATCTCAGTGGATAGATGACTGGGTGCAGGAAGAGAGTCGAGCGGGGATGGCACCGGCGCGGGGAGCCCAGTGTGCTGGGGGGCCTGGGTGGGGTGAGAAGCAGCCTGTGCTGGCAAGGGAGCTCTGGGAGCATGGTGCTAGGCCGCGGGTGTTTGTGCACAGACCAGGCCCTGCCTCTGAAATCTGCTCTGCAACTGGACCCCAACCTAAATAAGTGCAGGTGGTGTGGTGTGGAAGGGCCGGGGCTTTGGATCACCCACGGGTACAAGGAGGGGCATGCTTTCTGTGCCATAGGCAGTCTTCTAGGAAATACTTCATACAGTGTGTTCTGTCTGCTCCTTCATGCAGAATGAATTTGTTGGAAAGGAAAGTTTGTGCAGTTTACTTTGTAGTTATGGAAATGTGCACCTTAAGGGCTACTGGCCTTAAACTTTATAGCCAGAGTTTTCATGAGTTAGCAGCTGTTGGTAGAGAATAATTTCAAAAGTGCAACTGTAAGTGGAAATTTCTTGAAAACAAAAGGAAATTACTCTTATTTGTTGCTTTTTACATCTTAGTACTTAATTCAAACTGTAGGTGTCATACCTCATGTTAATGGCTATAAACTGGAAGAGGGGAGATTTAGGCTAGATATTAGGAAGAAATTCTTTGCTGTGAGGGTGGTGAGACGCTGGCACAGGTTGCCCAGAGAGGCTGTGGATGCCCGCTCCCTGGCAGTGTTCAAGGCCAGGCTGGATGGGGCTCTGAGCAGCCTGGTCTGGTGGGAGGTGTCCCTGCCCATGGCAGGGGGCTTGGAACTAGATGATCATTAAGGTCCCTTCCAACCCAAACCATTCTATGGTTCTGTGTCTGTAAGAGGACATTTCCTTCATCAGTTGTAGCTGCAGGTTCTATTTGACTTGAACGGTCTCACAGTGGCATGCTCGGTCATGCCGTAACTGGATGACAAGCAGCAGGCCTGAAGCCGACAGCGGTAACAGCGAGTGGGGACTGTCTGCTACCAGAGAGGCACTGGCTCATTAAACAATTGTGTTCATCCCTTGTCTTCCATCCCTTTCTTCTCTTTATTTCCTCAAAATTCTGGCCCTGCAAGATACTGGCAGTAGTACACACTGGTAATTAAGGGGAGAAAGGATGTGAAGCCTATATGCCCAAACAAGTTCACTTGAGGGGAAAATATATGGTATCAGTATATTTCTCACTGATAGTTGAGGAGATTTAATTCACAGTATTTTTTTTTTTTTTCCCAAAATAGATCCAAAAAGGAAAAAAACACTGAGGGGAAAAGCAGAAACCCATTTGGGTTGGAGCTAACGAGCTTCTAATATCCTTGTTGGGTCTGTGTGTAATGAAGAAAGGAGAAGTGTGGATAAAAAGCCAGAATACTCTGGAAGATTTAGTTTTAAAACTTATTTCTTAAGGGAAAGAGAAAGGCAGGGGAAACTGTTTGGGTCTTTGCTCACCTTCATTTAGAGCAAGCAGATAGATTGTCTTTATGCAGAGCTGGTTTTTTTAAAAAGAAATTTTATTTCTGTTTTGTCTCCTAACCAGTTCATCTATTTCTGTAAGTAATTTGTTTCTGTCTAATTTTTAATAGCTTGGTAGTGACAGTGTCTGCTCTGTAATCAATGTATGATTTATCGTTGTTTATTCTCCACCATAGCATCCAGTTTAATTAACTGAGGCAGATTGTTTTCATTACTATGGTAGCCACTTAATTGTTAAATTCATCGTTACTCTTGAATTTGTACTTCCAGGAATTTGTTTCTTATTTATTGCTTTAGGCCTTCATTCTTAGTGTGAGTTTGTAATGTTTATGCAAAACTAAGCTTGTTAGTGAAATCTAGTAAAAATTACCTTTTGAAGTTTTAATTTTTTTATTTTTTATTTTTTAAAGGCTGTGTGCTGGGAGCTTTAAAATAAAACATCCTTTCAGACTGTGAATGCATATTGCATGCCTTGGCCTTTTTTTTTTTGTCTCCAGGTATGTCTGAGGTAGAGCAAAGGTCAAATGTTAACCATCTCCTCAAGTTACGTTTCAGATTAAGAAGACATGAATGTCAGGAATTTGCAGGATTGAGTTTAGTGAGGCCAGTAATGTCAAAGTATTAGCTGAAAATGTGAGGAGGGGAAGAAGGGAATGTGGCAGGAGGTAGGGGGACATTTTGGAAATATTTAAATACATTTCACTCAGAACAGGCAATGTGTAGCAAGGAATCACAGACTGAGAAGTGTTGGGATGAAATAGTGTGCATTTAAAAAAAAGATTTTGCTTTTAAATAAGCTATTATTAATTGGGAAATGTTTTGATTTAGAACTAAAATATTTCCTGTTGTTTGCGTTTTGTTGCTCTTATTTTTGCTTAAATGTTTTAACACCTTTGAAATTCTGCAAAATAAACAGGTGGAACTGTAATCAAAAAGGTTTAGGGTTTTTTTTTTTTTTTTAATTGGGAAACTTCTCAAGAATGTGCTTATTTTCTGCTTAAATGCATTTGCTGCTTATAATTTTAATGAGTTTATAGATGAGTGCGTTTTACTTTCAAGACCAATCCTCTTCAAAAGATGGAACCGTCCTTGAAAGGTGGATTTATTTCCAAGAGCTTTGTAAAAAGCCATTTATCTCCAGAAGGCCCTTTTTATTGTTCAGAACATAATCCTCTGCTTCAAATACTTTATCTGTCAGTCAGAATGTTTTATACACAGCAGTTGGATTGAATCCCTTGATTTTTAGGGAGCATTGGACTTGAAGATAGCACTACGACTGAGTCAGGTTTTGCTGAAATATGGCAAGATGTCTACTGCTGCCGTCAGCTCGTGTCGAACAAGAACTTGCCAGGAATTCAGCTCACACAGTCACGTTATATTTAAACTTGCTCCTCTGTTGGAATGACTTATGTCGTTGGTATGTCATGAGCAACAGCAGCAAAACCTGCACAAAAGATAACTTAAGAAGGAATGACTTGCACTCAACTGTGTAAAGCACGAAGGAGAACTGCATAGCCCCCTGACTCCAGGGAAGTAGTGAAGAGGAAGGTGCTGTGAAGCTTACACACTGGTTGGTCACTGTGCTGTGCCTGCTGGTCGAGTAGTGTGCTGGTCGAGTAGAGTTGGCATCTCACTTCCAGATGGTAGTGTTTGCTAGGATGCTTCAGTGCGCTTTGTTTTGAGGACCAGATAAATGGAAAATACTCTGAGCTGTGTTGTTGTTGTTGTTGTTTTTTAACCTTGACCTTAAGTTAATGGATTTCTGAATTTATTTTTATTATTTTTGTTTTGTTTTTTGCATCTTAGGAAGCTTGTCATGAAGTTAGAGTATGAATTTCAAGACAGAAAAGAACCTTGTTTCTTGTCTGTGCTATTATCACTTTCAGTTTTGATGTACAGGCCTGAATTCCTTTCTGGGCTCTACATGTAGGTTGAGTCTTCTCTACTGTGTAGGGGTTACTAGTATTTTCAACAGGCTCAACTGTTTTAATCCCATAGAGTGGCAATTGCTTGTTACGTTACTGTAGTTGCTATGAAACTGTTGGGGCTGTTCAGCCTGGAAAAGGCTCCAGGGATACCTGATAGCAGCCTTTCAATGTCTCCATGTCTAGGGGGGCTACTAGAAAGACGGGGACAGACTCTTTAGTAGGCTCAAATGTGCTAGGACTAGGGGAAATGGTTTCAAATTGAGAGAGGCCGGATTTAAACGGGATATACCACTCTTTTTACAGTAAGGGTGGTGATGCACTGGAACAGGTTGCCTGGAGAGGTGGTGGATGCCCCGTCCCTGGAGACCTTCGAGGTCAGGCTGGACAGGGCTCTGAGCAACCTGATCCAGCTGTAGGTGTCCCTGTGCACTGCAGGGGAGCTGGACTAGATGGCCTTTAAAGGTCCCTTCCAACTCAAATGATTGGGATTGTGTGATAATTTGAAGGCAGCCTCTATTCCCAAGACAGACTTTACCTGTTTGTATGATGCTATGATTTGGCTAAAGATTTAGCCTTAGTTCTTTATTTTGAAGAAGTATTCAGCATCAGGTAATTTCTGGCATAGATCTTACTTTGTCAATACCCACTGCTCACTGTCATTATTAACTGCAGGTGTATTTGTTTTAAACAAACAGTCCTTTCCTAACTAAGTGGAGCTGTGTGGAAAATCACCTTGAGAAGTTACTTTTTAATGAAAAATGTTGGCGTCGTATGCCTTGTTGTATACCCAGTCACTGTGAAAAATAACTTGCTTTACTGGCGTTAAATGCTTTTGTGCTGCAATAACCAAGATGTTTTGTAGACTTATACAAATCCAGTTTATTAAATTCAGTGGAATTCATATTTGTATTGTCATTATTTGTATCACATTTCATCAGAAGTCCTGCTCAGGATCCTAGTAAAGCGTGCCTTTCAGAATCAGGGGGAAAACAGGTCTGAAACTATTGCAACTGCACATTGGTCAAATATGGAGCTAGGTCGTACGTACGCTGGGAGGGCAGTTGGACTCCATTATACATACAGCATACCTTTATCAGGTGGACTGCCTTCACTGGACTTACTTCAGTGCCATGCAAAAGGAATAGTTAAATGCTTCACCCATGTGTCCCTTGGCTTCTTGCTGAGGTCATTCTGCTGTACACAGGGAGTACGCTTTGTTGGGCATCTGTGTGAAAAGTGCGCATGTTTTTCCTGTGCTCCTTGCAAGGTGAACAGGGTTACCAGACGTATGCTGATAATTTTGTTGTTGTTGAGAAAGCAGTGCTAGAAGTCATCTATTATGGTTGTTTTTCCTCTACAGCTTTTAACTTGTGGTCATTTCTTGACTTCTGTAAATTGGAGAAGTTGTGAGTTGTGACTTGGCTGTATGTGCAGACAGGTATGTATGTATATATGTATGTAGAGTAGGAACTGGAACAGTCAAAGCAGTAAAGAAAACCTTGGGTAGAGCAGCTCACTCTTCAGAGGTGGCTAATTTATGAGGCAGATTTTACAGGAAGAAGCATACAGCTATTCAGGTTTAGTGTGTTAATTTTAAACAATCCATCTTTCTCCATTCTCCTGATGAATTACAGACTATTGACTTGTGTCAAAACCAAAAGATACGGCTTTTTAGCAGCTTTTCCTTTGCGTGTTTGAGAACTTTTCTACGCATTCTTCTTAATAAATGTATCTGATTACGTTTGTTTTGGTTTTGTTTAGTTTTTGCCAAATTGTTTGCTTCTGCATTTTTTGGATACATTTTTGGATTTGTGCCTGAGTCCTTCTTTGTACAGAGCTTTGAATCACAAAAAAGTTTGCCTTAATCATCATACGACGGAGACAATCTCTGCTGTTGCCCAAATGTAAGAAAATTAAAACCCAAACCAGCCATGAGATTTCCAGTGGAGGAGGATGACAAAAAAGAAGTAAATCAAGAAAACCCCAGGGACTGTAAATGCGTAGAAGTGTTGGTAGAAAGGGGCTTTTGGAAGTCTCAGAGCATTGCTTCCAGCCGTGCTAGATCAGGTGAGTCGTGACTTTGTCTAGATGACAAAGTCTCCCCTTAGGAGAGAGGTTCCATGTCCCTGAGTAGCCTGACCCAGTTCTGCACTACTGTCCTCTCTGGAATGTCCCACCTCGCATCCAGCTGATATCCTTTGTGGCTATTGTCCTGGGTGTGTCATCTGCTGCCTCCAGGAGGAGCCTGGCTCCACCATCTGTAGCTAACCTTCACATAGCTCTAGGTTGCCATCAGATTGCTCCTTGGCTTCCCTGGCCGCAGGCTCAGCAAGCCCGTCTCCTTCAGCCTCTCCTTGTAGGCTATGTGCTGTTGCTCTGTGGGCCTCTCTAGTTTCTTCTCCTCTCTTGGTTCTCTCATTTCAGCGTAAAGCATTATTCATCATTTTTGTTGTTTCTCCTTGCTGTCCATTAGCAGAACCATATCTGAGATAAGTTTCATTTCTTTGTTTCTCCTTGCTCAAGTAACCAGTAATCAGAAGCATACCACAGAAAGTGTTTTTGTAAGGAAAATGAAACAAAGACAATTACATTGAAAGAAGAGTGATTCATTATCAGAAGTTAGTTAAAGTTTGCATTTTTCTCAGATCCACTTTTTCTCCAGATCCTGGGGCACATGGAGTTTGGTTAATCTATCTGTTCTGTTGTTGTGGTTTAACCTGGCGGCAGCTCAGCACCGTGCAGCTGTTTGCTTGCTCCTAGCAGTGGGGTGGGGGAGAGAACTGGAGAAAGATAAAACCTGTGGGGTAAGATAGACACAGCTGAACAGGACAGGAAAGGAAGGGAAAATAATAATGATAATGATAATATGCAAAACAAGTGATGCACAGTGCAATTGCTCACCACCCACTGACCGATGCCCAGCCAGTCCTCGAGCAGAGGCAGCACCCTGGCCAATTCCCCCTGTTGTATTGTTCTGCATGAAGCCATATGGTATGAGGTATCCCTTTGGCCGCTTGGGGTCAGCTGTCCTGGTTTGTCCCCTCCCAACTCCTTGCTGGTAGGACAGTGTGAGAAGCTGAAAAGTCCTTGGCTCTGTGCAGCACTGCTCAGCATAACCTAAAACATTGATGTGCTATCAACTGTATTCTCATCCTAAATCACAGAATCATAGAATATCCAAAACACAGCACCACAACAGCTGCTAGGAAGAAAATTCACTGTACTGGCCGAAACCAGGGCATCTTCCAATGATGGAATTAAAATGGATCCAGAAAGGATATGTCCAATACAGTAATTCTAAGCAGTAAACATTTTTTAGATTGTTCTTCATTCTTCAAACTAAAGCATTTTAATAGCTAACAGAACTAAAAGTGTTTCTAGTAACAAAAGTAGATGGTTTATTTGGATAGATATGTATGCACATATTTCTAGTATTTTGAAGAGCTCTGCTATTGCGTGCAGCAACCATTGAGGAGACTTATGGTCTTAGTGAATTATGGAATGCAAATACAAATATATTTGTTCTCCAATTACAGACTATGAAACAGCATTAACTGTTTATTCTGACCAGTAGAAAAATTTGTCAATTTTTCAAGTCCGTCCAGATATAGATAGTATGGACTGCATATTGTTTCTTTAGAGGACAGGTTTGAAAGTTGAATGACAGGTCTGTTTGTGAAGCATCGCTTAGCCTGGTGTTTTCAAGAATAATTTTTATTTCCTTGTTTTCCTCTCAGAAAGCCAAAATATGAATAATATATCCAAATAAATAATTTTTACTTCTTTTTGTCTTCCTGCAATGGGCAACATAAATCCTCAAATATAGTAAAGTTCTTCTTTGCTCCTAAGTCGAGGGAAAAACTCCATCTTTTTGTTATGGTTTGACTCTTTAGTCATGCTAATATTAAACTTTTACTTGGGCAGTACAAAAATGAAATCTTCTCATGCTTCGTTAATAAGAATGTTGCAGAATGACTTGTTCATGTATAAAGTGCTTGATCTTTGCACTGTTGTGTAGCCGAAAAGCAGTGTGGGGAAAGTTCACAAAGCCATTTTGTCATCTAGCACTCGTCAAAGTTATATTCACTAAAGCATGTAGGGAACAAGAGCTGGCTATTGAGGTGCCTAAAAGTCATTTCCCTTGACAGTTTGAGGGAGTTCCTCCAGCAGCATACTCAGTTTGGCTCTCTGTCTTCCACTAGTGAATATCTGAATTACTGGTTGATGCATAAATGTGATCAGCATTTCTGGAAGGGATTTCTGAGCATTGATGGCAGTGTGCAGTAATAATATTAGGGTAGTCATAAACCCTTGGGATAAGGTCTCATTTTCAAATAATGCTAAGTTGTTCCCCCTCCCCTGCTCCCACCTCTTCTTTCTTTGTGACTTGTGCGTAAGAAGAGTTGTTTGATTATTAACTATTTTGCTATTAAACTAAAGGTCATGTGAGAATCCCCAGGAATCGGCCATTTTCCAAGAATGTGACTTCTGGAAGATGGCCTGTGCCGGCACGCAGCTCCTATAGCCATGGCGTGTCCCGGTAAATTAGCGCAGCTTACTCATTCTCCTGCTGCATCACAGGAGCTGGGCTTTGCATGCCCATTACTCTGTATTCTTCAGGCTTCATTAATAGCTTCGGTGCACAGAGTTAAGTTCTAGGTCACTGGCCCTTTCCCCGTTAGTGTTAATGGAGCCCTTTTTAAGTCTCCTGGAATGCTAAGAATGAAGTTTTACTTCCTTTTTTGGGAACTCCTAATTTTTGCTAGTTGTATGATTGCTTCAAGCTTGTGCATTGCTTTAAGCAATAAAACAGAATTGCTAATTTATTTACTATGAATAATTAGAATTTACAACACAAAGAAATGACACAAGTCTCAGCCTTTCAGGAAACTAATTATCATGTATATGAAGATTCCCTGGAAGATGGAAACTGAATGCTGAGAAGATGTAATGAGGTTGTTTTCAGTTTCGTTTATCATGTTAAGGGCTGTTTTTAATCTGATGCCCTACTGGTAGGCTGAGGGGAAAAATCATATTGGAAGGAACAAGTAAGAAATTACCTTAGACAAGCATGTGTTAAATCCTAGAAAAAAAAGATTCAGGAATTGCAGTTAAAGTCAAGATGTACAATTTCAGTTCTTAATGTAAAATTATCCTGTCGCATGTTAGTTTAAACTGTCAGCTTCAACTTTAAATATTGGGGGATTCTGTGAAGTTAGATTCTGTAGTAGCTTTAAGAAATACAATCATGTTTAATTTATTTTAGAAACAGTGTTGCAATAAGTATTTTTCACTCACGAAAATAACCCTCCCATTATCTTATTAAAACAGACTTTGCTTGTTGTTGGCTGTGTTTTTCAAGGAAAAAGATCAGGAGGAATGAGAATGCTCCCTTTTTCTTGTGTGTGCGACTGTATCCAAGTTACTATCCGTAACCCAGGTTTTGTTCTGCAGCAAACGCATTTAAATCCTCCCAGGAATGCAGAATATCCTTGCCAAAGGGTTTCACAGAGCAATTGAAAGCTGTGTTTCAAAATAGGCATTCTTTACAAATACTTCAATTAAAATTTTGTCTTTCAGAATAGACTGTAATAATGCACGCATTTTGTAGCAAACAGAGGTAAATGTTTAGTCTGCATTGCTGAATGGCTCAACTCGGCTGGCTTTGGCAGTAGTGCAGCTCAGTGAAGGCTGGTGTTTGAAGAAAGCCACAAATTAAATCACTGTAGGAGTGTAACAAATAAATTAAAATAAACTATTGAATAGATTAAAAGAAATAAAACCAACTTTGTCGTTACAGTTCTCATCTCTCTCTCTTTCTTTTAAAAAGATTATAAATAAATAATGTATCCAAGCCAGTGTAGTCAGATAAATCCCCAAGTTTTCCAATGTTTGTCTCAATGCACAAGTGGTTCGGTCAGTGGCTTCCCAGTCTTCCCTCTGGAAGAGCGCAGCCAGCATCCCTTCCTGAGAGCTGCCAGTGCTGCGGGCTGGGTTGGCCTGGAGGCACCTCCCGTGGGACCTGCGTTCATCTGCTGGAGAGGTCCACAAGAGACTGCTTTAGACTTGAGCCATCACCTGTGAGGGCAGTCATGTTCTTGGCAACCCTTGTTGCGCACCTTTCCCACTGAAGGTATGGTGCTGGTAGTGGGTGTGCAGTTAGTCCGTCACAATGCACAGTAAGGAGTCTGTTTCAGTCGGTTTGGATACTTTAAGGGAGTCTTGCCAGTTCTCCAGTCTGGTAACATGGCCATGGCCAAGTGCTACGTTTCATTTGGAGGATCTGGCCTGGTTGAAATGTGCTATTCTTTTTCCTCAAACAATCATTTGGTCATATTCTAAGTCATGTTGTTTTGTCCTTCTGGTTAGATGAGTATTATTATGATATATTATCAGATGTTTGCCATCAGCAGTACAAGAAACATTTCTGTTTTCTGCCTGGAGGAAACAGGATTATGTATTCATGTCAAAAGAGGATTTTCCGGGGAGTTCATCTCTAGTAAAAATAAACATTTGGAATGGAGCAAATCTGGATAAATCTCCCTCAAAGTAGTTGACCAAAGATGTTTCTGGCCCATAAATATTGATTTGTAAGAAACCTTGGAGCAGCGGAGAAGTTTTCAGAGAATCTGAATATAAGGTTAATGTTATAATTAAAAAAAAAAAAAAAATCCAGGAGCATAGATCTAGATCAACAGATGGTAGCTGGATAGAGGTCAGTCCAGGTAGAATAGTGGGAGATCTGTATTATTTAATTCTCTGGGCTAAAGGACAAGCAGTGCAATTTAGCACATCCTTTTCCCTAGGATTTTATCTGGATCTTTGAGAGCTTAATCACAGAAGTCTGTTGTAGTCTACTTGTGTTAATAGCTCCTGTTAATAGGAGAGGGGTAATTTTGACTAAAAGAACCCAGGAAAAGTAGATACGGATCGCAGTTTCTTCAGGAGATAGGACAGACTAGTACTAGTTGAAATAAATTCTGTGGTGCAGAAAATTGGATAAGTTCAAGAGGGAAAAAATGTAATTTAAGATCTGATTTGTGTGCTTTTCTCAAAAAAATAAAATAAGATAAAATCTGTACCCTGAAATGATAGAAGAGTAATCATCGTCATTCAGGGAAACAGTCCAACCATCCCACCATCCTTTCTTGGCAGGGATGAGTGGGAAAGTGTTTAAGGGTAAACAGGTACAGGATGAACTTTTTCTTATTTTTATATTGTTACCTTCCCAGATTAGAACAATAATCTGTGTAGGGAATTCTTGATGCATGCATCCATGTCGTCTCATGAAGAGCCAGAGTGCTGTGGTTGTGCAGCATGATGGTGTGATAGCAGAATTACCCTGCTTCTATGCTTGTTTCTTCTAGTGGCTGTGTGACCGTGTGGGCTGTATAGATGAAGGTCGGTGGGGAGACGTGTTCCTTGTGGAATTCACTGTCTTTACTTGTAGTATTGGTTGTCAGTGAAACTTCTGCTGCAAAGTGTTTGCTTTTGTGAAATTCTAGCAAATAAGGTTGCAGGGGACCTTGAAGGATTATCTGGTTCATCGTGTCGACCCAACATGATTCTTACACCTGTCATCCCTGATACAGTTCATCTGATGTGGGATGTCGTAGTTGCGTTCTTCAGGATCTCCAATGATGAAGGTTGCTTTTGTAGATGAGCTGCTCTATGCCCTGTGTGTGTGTTTAATTTTTTGGGCAATGCATTTGTTTTTGCAACAAAATTTTATCAGCTTCGATGAGATGCAGTGTGCATTGTATTTGCAAGGTGATTTTTTGCTATTGCTGACCCAATAAAGCGTTCATAACGTTAGCTGGACTTTCTGACAGAAATCCTTTCTTATAACATTTTATTTATGTGAAGAATGACTGTGGAGACCTTTGTGGGTGTGTGATGTGACAATGCATAAATGTGCTTAAGTTTTCTTTCCTTTTCTACACATTTAAATAACAGTCTTCAAACACAAACCATAACTTGAAAAGCAGCTGCCAAAGGGAGTCAGAGCCTTTTATTATCCTGGAATCCAGTAGATACTGTTTTTTATAAAGAAAAATAGCCAAATAGTGCCCTGGATTATTCTCACTTTGAGATTCACATCCAGAAAAGATCCAAAGCCAGATTTATGTTTTAGGCATAAACTAGTACAGCTTAATTTTAAAATATTTTATTTTTAACTTACTAGCTCCTTGCCAGAAATGCAATAAAATATCATGGAACTGTGTAAGGAGCTCTAATTGTTTTAAGAAATGTGAGTTCCGCTTAATGCTGTGGAAAATGTTGCTTAAAGCAGTAATAAGAGGATAGCAGAGCCGTAGTACATAGGGTACATAGTGTAATAGCTGTGTTGCCATCTCTGCGGTCTCGGTTTCATTAGATATTTCTTTCCTACAATTGCCTGCATCTGTTAACAGGGAAAATTACTAATGTGAGGCACACTGTGTATACAAGGTATATATATGTTAATAACCATTTTGCGTATTTGTGCCTAGAGACGGTAATTCAGTACAAATTTCACAAGGACTGAGGCCAGGTTCAGTGGTTCCTGTCCTGGTGCTGCCATGGTTTTCAGCATAGTCGAATCTGCGAATCGGAGCTGTTGCGGGTGACGCCACCACAGGTGCTGTCCCTTTTGTTGTGCTTGGACGCCTGTTCTTGTAGTAGGGGAAGCGACAGGTCTGAACATAACCTGTTTGGTTTCTGATGGGTTCATTTTCAGCAGGATCAGTTCCTGTCCACTCAAGTGGTTGAGCCAGCACAAAAGAATGGGCGCTGCAGATGCCAGTGTGAGCGGAGGATGAGGCTGGGCTGTTTGACCACGCTCTGTGGGTATTTCCGAGTTCACACTGTTTGTGGTGGGAAAGCTAGGCTGAGAAGTCCATCTTGTCCTGTCTTTCTATTCTGTTCATTTATACTTATGTTGGAGCTTACTTTTCTTTCAGTTGTAATGGCCCTGCTGCGTATGGGCCCAGGCTGTAAGACGATTTACGCCAATCTGCTGCAGTGACACTTGACTGGCATTTGTACCTCAGGAATCATAACGCAGTGCTGTGCCTTGATGAGAAAACTTCCAGCAGCTGGGGAGCTCTGCAGTAGGCCTCCTGTTGCTACTTGCAGTGCTAACAGCCATGCAGGCTACAAGCAGCAAAGTGTGCGGTAGCCCACACAACCTGTAGGTTGAAGAGGTCACCATGATCATGTGTCAGAGAGCTTGGAGTCAATGGGTTTTCTCACCTTAAGAATAGGTAGCCTTTACCATTACCATTACCAGGGGCACTACTTCAATCTCAAAGTGGTTAATTTGAGTGATGTTCTACATTAGTATGGGTGTTAGATGAATATTTCAGCGTTTCCCGTTGGAGTCGCAGGGATCTTGTTTCTGTGAGAGTTCAGGCGTTTCCATGTCAGGGCTGCTGTGGAGCCCTGCTTGCTTCCACCTGCCTCACCTGTGCTGACTCCAGTACCCTTTGATCCTGTAGTTAGCTCAACCAAGGCGTGCAAAAGACGGTTGGCTTCTTATAGGGTTAGCTTTCTGCTAGTGAGTTCCCTGATGTGGTAGTGCAGAAGCCTGTCAGGAGCCCATGGACAGAAATGGGAAAAGGGAAGACTGGGACTACGGCTGAGTGGGTACTGCTGCTGTGGAGCCTCAGCCCTCCTCCGTCATGCTGATAGGAATCGTAGGGAAGGTAAAGCAGTCTTGTTTTCTTGGCTTGAAAAAGAAGTTATATGGGGGCATGTGAAAAATAATAGGAAGTATAAATGAAATCACAGTATTGTGGATTTATTTCAGCATCCATATAAAGTTTGGCTCAACTTTTGGGTGAAGGTTCAGTTTTAGAGCAGTTTGTTTCTTTAGATTGTCTGGTGCCCTCATACAGTTGGCCATAGATAGGTAGAGGCTTTTTATTTCTACGTTATTTTTACAGTGTTTGAGAGATTTTGGGATTCCCCATGCTTCCAAATCCACAGATGAAAATCATGTGGTGGGGAGGGGAAGGGTTTTAAGTTGTTCTTGAACAAAAAATAATGTTGTATATGCAAGCCTCCTGCTAATTTTGGGATCTTGTAGCACAGGTGCTAAAAGGTCAGTTGCTAGCCTATCGCTTGTGGTGGGCCAGGAGGCTTTTTTCTAACCGAAAGCAATGCTAATGTCCATTTAAGGAAGAATGTCTGCAGGAGCCAGTGGTATTTACTAACTGCGCCTGTGAAAACATTCCTCTTCACCCTCAGATGCTCACTCAGCCTTCTGTTCTCCAAGTGACATTATTACAGGCTTTAGCGTGCGGTCTGAGAAATTAAAAGCACGTTTTAATAACGCAAATAGCCGGCTCCTTAGTCCGGACTCCTCTTTACTTCCTCTCTTACCTTCCCTTCGATTTCATTGCAAGTGGCTGGGGGATTTGAGGTTTTTTTTCTTTTATTTTTATTTTTTCTGCCTACAACACGAGCACCCCTGCTGCAGCATTATTTTGTCTCTGAAAGTATTGTGTCCTTGGGATTCATAGAAGCAAGCTTTCCACGGGTTTAAGGCAGAACGTGTCTGTGTGCCAGGTTGCTGCTGGGCATGGCCAGGTTGGATTTCCTTGTGTTCACCGCAGGCTGGCCTACAGAAAGCCATGCATGTGAGCAGTTACCATGGAGAGGATGATGCACGTTAATTCCTGTGTCAGGCTTAACCTTTCCCTCCCGCTCTCTGCACTCAATAGGACATGGGGGAGGGCTGTAGGGCCTTTCTATTCTGCCCCTCAATGACCCAGACCCTTGCCAGTGCACTGCTGCAGCCTGCAAATGTGTCCACATGTAGCCATTTTTATCAAGCATCTTTAACTGAAGGCTTTCTGAGTACTTCAGAAGAGAGGACTTCACCCTTTATTGCTGTTGAACAGTTAAGAAGTGCGTGTGTAGTTGATGTTTTGAACCAAGATAATAAATGCCTTATAAGCTGAAGTCTTAATTATTTACTTCAGCTTTCTGGCCTGAAATGGTAGGTCTGTTGGCATGCAGAGAATCTCTCAGTTGCTGAAGACCTGGCAAAGATTTACTCTATGTTATATGCAAGTGAAGTAAACAAAAACCCATGTTAGTTGCTCAACAAATTTGAGAGGGTTAAAAAAAAAAAAAAAAAAAGGAAAATTGCTTTTCTTAATACACACTTGCACTTGCAAGAACAAGCATTGTTTTACCTATCTACTGTTTTCCCTGCTTTACTTATTCCTGCCTAATTCTGTTCTAATTTGCTGCAAAACACTAACAATTTAGGCTAGTATAGGGCTCCAGGGAGTGCAGTTGTTTTGAACCAGCTGTGTGGTGTGACTCATTCCCCCACCACTATCCTGCAGCACATTTCCTCACACCTACGTGATCTGTTTTTGTGTCTGTGCATGCTCTTCACTGTTCTGAGGTCACCATGTGCAAATGCTGCTGCTGTACTGAAGCACTTGAACCTGCTTGTACTGTTTTGTGGGCTCAAAGTGTGCTCATGAAATGTCTCACCAATGGGCATGCTCCCACCCTGGAGTCCTAGTCCTCCTTATCTTCTGGAGGAAGCTCTGCTTTAGCCCTGGTACTCATAATGTCAAGATTTGGGGTGAGTGCTGCAGGAGAAATAAAGCAGATCATGCTGACAGTGATGGAAACATCAAGAAAAAGCAAAATGTGTAGTACTGCCTCTCAGAACAAGTGAAAAGGAGGTGTCCTTTGCTGCCCCTGTTGCTCATGTGGCCTTTGGATGGGAAGAGCCGAGCACCTGCTGAGCTGGCTCCGGGCTGTGTGTGCTGCTGCTTCAAGGGTGGGAGGCTTCCAGCCCTCTCCTCGACTGTGGCAGCTGATCTGCATCTTCTGCTCAGAGCAGACTTTCAAAACACCTTGTGTAAGCTTCAGATCTTTCAGATACTAACCTATTATTATACTATCAGTACTATCTGTAAACTACCTCCCTTAACTGGTGACTTAATCAAAGTGTGTTTACAAAAGAACTGTGGTTTCTGAGCTCAGTTACTGTAAAGAAGTTGGGGTACAAATGCTGGTGATGGAAGACCTTCATACTGTTAGGACCTGGAGTTGCACGATGAGAACCTGGACTGGATTTCTGTGAGGAGCCTTGGACAGGGATACAAGCATTTATTCAAAAAATTTGTTGGCAGAGCCCCTGAGAAAGAGGCCTGCCTTCCAAATGGCAGGGCTGAAGAATGATCTCAGAAGTCTAGCGTCACAGTAATGTTGCTAGGATTCACCAGTGGCGATAAGGTCCTTTCTCAAGAAATAGTTCCAACATTGGCTGCAGAATTGAATTTAAACTGTTTTGATCTCACTTAAGCATTGCCATCCTAGCAGATACCAGCACTGGGGATGTGCTTTGTCTGCCTGTATGGCTTCAATCTGTATTTTCTGTCTACTCCTGACATCAGTGCCAGGGACGCTGAAAGTGCTTATTATTGCGTTGAACATCAGATTTAACAGTTATTAACCAGATGAATGTGATTTCTCAATACTTTCTGTCCCTTTCTGCCACACAACCGAGCGTGGCATCCTAATCGCTCTCTGGTAAAACAGTTATTTGTTTGTGTTAGGATGAAAGGAAACAACTGAGAAGAAAAGCTGTTGATATTTTTATCAGTTTTTCTAAGGATTCAAACGATCCCACTACCAAATGAGAAATGCAGCACAAGTCTTAAAAAAGCTTTAGTGCCAAAGTTTTCTTTTTCCTTTGGAATTGGTTCTGGTTCTAAGTCTATTGTCACGACTTGTCTGTGCTCACTTGGTTGTCAGCAGCCTCCCTGGCTTTGTTTGATTTGACCAATCCCAAGCCACTGCCTGTAAACACTGAATGGCGTTCAGCTGGGTAGAAAAAGCAAAATGACAATTAGCCTGGTAAGCAAGAGACCAGGAACCTGTGAAGGCACTGTACTACTTTTTTAAAAAGCCATTCTAAATGCAACTTGATAGACAGTATGAATTGCTGCACACTGCATAGTTAAGAGGATAGTTAGAAACACGGTACACATTAACCTGTTTGATCTCCTTTTAGAACATTCCTCAAATACCGATCTCATCTTTATTTCTGTTCAGAAATACCGTATTTAATTAAGGGAAGAAAACAAGAATTAAATGCCTTCCATATAACCTTGTCTCATGAAAAGGAAAACTTATGTTTTGCAAATAACATGCTAGTCTTCTCTGAGATTTGTTTCTCTTGCTGTTCTGGCTTTAAACAGAAGGGTGCTTGATCTGTTTGGTCTTCATCAACAGGGAGATAGATCTTCTCTCTTTTGGAGCATTGTTTCTGTTTGTTTAGTTTTGGCATGGCAATGGAAGGCAGAACAGCGGTGGTTACAGGCATTTTAACTCCATTAGAGTGTTCCTTGGATTGCTTTTGTTTAGCCCTTGTTCCAGTGGGCAAACTGCTCCAGTTCCAGACAGTTTACATTATCTCCAGTACCAGTATCTCTATGATTTATATCTAATAGAGGAGGACATTTTATAGGAAGAATAGTGTAGGCGAGCACTGAGTCTGTAGACTCTTATGTTCCATATATCCCAGCGAAGTTTTTCTTTTCAACTTTTGCAACCCTAACTGTTGTTGCTTGACATACAGGACATGATGCGAGTTGTGAAATGCTCTTTCCATGAATGGTACAAACACCCTCAACGTTTCCCTCTTCGTCCTGCCTGTAACAGGCAGACCTTCTTTTGCCAGGTTTCTTTGGCTCGGCCACTGATTTGCCATCTTCACGTTAGATAAGATGTGTTGTTTTCAAATGCTGTTAGGAAGTTAAGGAGATGGATTTGGCAATTGACTCAACTTTGGAACAAAATTGTGGGTTTTTCCTCTGTTTTGTGTATTTTTTTTTGGAATGTTGCTATAACTTAAGTATTTATACGTTCAGTGCTATTAAAGATAACTATGTATTAGGTGTAACCAGCAGCAGAAAAGGGAAGAGAGATGTTTTTGTTTACTAGGCAGAAAAACCTGATCAGAGCATGTAGATAAGAGGAGTGTGCAAAATTTCAAAAAGGAGGAGGATGTTCAGTTTCAGTCTTCTAGCATATAGAGCTGTGCTGTATTTGAAGTTTGGGCCCTGTAGTTCTCAAGTGAGGTGGGATGGATCATATCCATTGGCAAGAGGGAGGACTGGTCTGCTTTTCTCCTAGCTCCTGTATTTTATGTTGAGTTTTATTCTCTTTTGCTTTTAAGAGAGGAGCATTGGTGCTTTTTCTTTCGGATGAGTTATTATATTTGTATAAAATTTCCCCATGGAGCAAATGTCAGCAGTTTGGCTTCTTTGCATATTGATCTTCTGTCAGTTCTGCTCTCTGGTGCTTCCATTCTGAGATGATGATCAGTCTGAAAAGGTCTAAGATGCTAACTTCAAGTGTAGTTCTAAGTAGATTGGTGTTTAATTCTGGTAGCTTGCCAATCTGTATTTTTATTGCATTTTTCTCGTTTCTGGAAGGATTTAACTGATGCTAGCTAGCTTTGTTTTCTTCATTTTCTCTTGTATTTCCTGGTATTTTTCTTGGTGCCTTTAATATTCATGTTGTGTACTAAGTAGCCAAGTTGAGCATTTCCACCACTCATTCGTGACAAGCCTTGTGATAAAGGATTTTTTTGGCGATTAGTTTAAGTTAAACATTTGACTTTTGAACTCATTCTTGTGGTATGTTTGAAGATAGCAGTGGCCAAACAGTGTGTTTTGCTGACTAACAGACTGCAAACATAGCTGCTTTTTGTTATTGTAATAGGATAATTGACATTCTGGTGTTGATGCATTTGATGTTTTGGTTAGCTTTAAAAGAATTCAAAACACTTTGTTATTTTGCTCTAATACAGACAAATAAGGCTGTGTCCCTCCTCATCCCTCATTTCTAAGTGGATTTTTAAAACTATTCTGTTGAGACAACACAAATAATATTTGCTTGGAAGTGTAATTGAGTATATAAAGTGTTTACTTCAGAGTTCTTATTCAGGGTGAGAAAAGCATAGACTTCAAATAGAATGTAGATGTGACATCAAATCACGAGCAGTCATGTTCTGCAGAGCAAGATGTGCATCTCCTTGTCCTCTGAGCCTTGCCTGTCCCTTTGCTGCACTTTGTTGGCTGTGTGGTCAGGATGAGTGCATCCCAGGGCTGCAGTCAGCTGTGTTCTGGCCCACCTGCTGCTCACTGACCCATTGCTGCTTTCAGGTCTCTTTTGATCTTAGATACCAAAGATTCCTGTCTTTATCCCTTTTCTGGGTTAAAAATCCATTCTTGTGGTCACACTAATTGCTGACATTAGACTGCTCCGTTTGGGTACGCAGATTTTCAGAAGTGTACAAAGATCATTCAGGTGAAGTGTCCAAGTCCAGTATCCTTTTTGTACTCTTTTAATGTGAGAATTAAGGTCAAGTATTCTTAAAAAAAAAAAAAAAAAAAAATCATTTACTGCGTAATCCGTTTTCATAACACTTTGTAGGTGTTAGATAATTCCTATGAATAACCTCTTTTCACCCCCTGTGGGGAGACTTTTCACGATGTTAGGAAAAGCACTTACATAAGCTAGGCCTGATAAAAGGCTTGTGTCGTGAAAAAGATGTAATTTTTCCAATGATACTGTTGTTCCAATGTACAATTACATGTCTGTAAACCCATTTTACTTAAATACTTCGGGTTCTGTCTGGACATAAATAGAAATATGTTCAAATGCATGATTAAAAATAGTGTTTCTGAAGGGGAAATGTTCCATAGTCACAAATCACTGAGACTTCTGATTTTTGCTTGTTTTGTAGAGTATATTCTGGGGGATGACGACAGAAAGGTTTGATGTGTGCGGAGTTGAGAGTGCGGCATTTAGCAGATACCAGAGCTCTGTGTGATAAGGACAGAAAGTGTTTCCCATGCTGTGGGAAGAAAAGTGATTGAAAAGAAGTGCTGTGTGAGATAGTCTTGTATTTGCAGATAACTTCCAGGGTTTTCTGAATGGTCAGCTGAGGGGTATATGCTGTTGATTCCCAAAATGCACTTTGTTATAGTCTATTGCCTTGTCAGATTTTAATGTGACTTACATTTCTACTGGGGAAGTTTTTAGGAAATGTTTAAATTTAATAGAAACTTTGGCACTTTTTCAGCATCTTGATAAGAAGGTACGATGATGTACTTCAAACTCTTACTAAACACAGAATGTATCCTATTTTTTTTCAGATTGTTCAAAGTTGTTTTGGTGTAATGGGAAGAAACCTCGATATATTTCCTCTCCAGAATTTTTAGCATGTTTAAGGATCTGAAGAAATGCCAAGATAACTGATGGTGCTTATGTTGTGGACATTCTGTTTATTGCCCAGATGCAAAGCTGAACACAAGCCGAGTTTTACTAACATTATATCTCTGCTTGCATCTTGCTGGGCTGTTTAAATATGTTCCTGTCTCAAGTGCTCATCATTTCTGAAAATCTGATGTAGTGTAGCCATCCCTCGATCTGTGTGAAATAAGCAGCTCGAATGTGCTTGTGTCTGGTTCGGGCAAAATACCTCACTAAGTAAAACTGCTGAAACCAACCTGAGTGGTTGTTCATGAAACAAGCTGGGAAGCTTGCAGATATGTGCTCTGCCAGCAGAACTGCGAGGCAAAAAGCACGTCGATGCAGCAAGGGGGATGGGGACGGGGACATTTTGCATCAGCACAGTTGTGGCCAGAGTTGCTTGTGCGCATTTGGAAAGCGATCCTTTGCAGTTAGAAATGCTGCTCATTCTTTTTGGAGAAAACCAGTTTGTGTTTGTTCCTAGTGATGCTCAAGTGTTTATAGGAAACAACCCAGTGAACCTCTAGATGTTTTTGTACAGCGCTGGTTCGGCTGTGGGCTGGCGGTGTGCTGGAATGTAGGGCTGTCTTTGGGACTGTTTGCTTCATCCTCCTGATGCTTTTGAAAGCATCTTACTCTGCTTGTGTTTTCCATATTAGAGGTTCACAGAAAAATGTTTATTCTACAGCTTCAAACATGTACTGAAATGCTAGAAAACCTAAAGAATGTCTGTGGATTCCTTATATTAAGATCAGATGTGGGAATGTCACATTGAATGTCTGCTGTACGAAACTCAGATGATTTTAATGGAAAATAAGAATCCAAAATGGTATGTGCCTAGCAGCTAAATAGAAAGCAGGGGGAAGGGAGAGGATGGGGGAATTACAGAATGGGTCAGGCTTGCACCTCTGTGGTGCCTGACTGCAATGGCTTTTGGGTTGCGGCAGCTTGAATAAAAAAAAAGTGTTAAAATGTTAAAATTCTGTAATCATCATGCCATTAACTTGTGCTCAGCAAGCCTTTCATACGAGGGCACTGTTTAAACTAGAGTGTGTGTCTAGGCACGTGTGTACACTTGTAAGAGGACCCTCACCGCTTGGTTTGGGCAATCTGCTGAGAAGGCCTTGGCAGCTCCGGCCTGGTGTCCCGTTGGCTGCGGCTGGTGAGGGCCAGCCTGGCCACGAGGCCTCGCCTCAGCTGGAGGTGGTGACAGGAACCTGCTGCTCCTGTGGCTGCACCTCTCCGAGTGTTTGGGCCTCAGCTGCTCAGGGGCCTGATCCAGTGATGTGAATGGAGCGGGAGCAGGCCCTGGCAGCCGCAAAAGCAGAGGCTTTATTCTCCCAGCCATGTTTACGTCAGTTGCTCAGCTAACTGTTCCATGCTAGGGAAGGGAGCCTTTAACTCTGGAGTATGAACTCCTTGAGGTTTTGGATGCCTTGTGATGGCGTTGATTTTCAGCCTTCTCAGATCTTCACCCTTCCTGAGGATGAAGGGTGGGTGGGAATGCACGCGCTTGGCAAACCGTGACTGCCAATGCTGCTGTTAACATTGTGTGCCTGGAAATTTCCTGTCAGATAATGGCGTTTCGTTCCCGTCTGAGCCTACTGAGAGCGTAGCTGGTAGCAGGTGATCTTACTTGAAGAGAGAGAAAAACATTCTTACTCAGATGTAACTATTCAGGGAAAAAAATACTTCTGTGAAGTGCTTATGGTCTCTAGAACTTAAGCATGGATCTGGAGGAGCAAGTTTGTGAAGGAAGAAGCACTTGTCTAGTTATGAAGACAGTTTCTTTGTTCCTACAGCACTGTAATTTGAGCTTTACACTTTCCTTTAAAGGTTGTAGACTGTTGAAGATGCAAAACTTTTTTAGACACCTGTGATGATAGCTGTTCTCTTCTTCATCCTGTTGATTTTCTCCTAGATTTATTAGGGGCTGTACTTCCCAAATTCTTGTGAAAATGTCTCTTTTGTGTTTATCTGGGATCTTACTTCTTTACATGAACAACTTTGAGGCTAGAAGAATGATCCAAAAGTTCTTCTGTTTTTCTAGCAGTGTTATCATTCTTCGCCTACATGACATTAATCTGAATTTGTGAGATCTGTGAGCCTTGAGTTCTTTCTGAAAAAGGCTGGCTGTGGGTGGTACTGCAGAGGATTTACGTGGCCTTTATTCGGATTCACTTACATTTGCTTTTGGAAGCATACGCCTTTCTAGTTTTTCAGTTTTCTAGCACTTCTGTGACCACAGTATTTGCTTTGCAGCAGCCAGATTTGCTTATTTATGCGCTAGTGTGATTTTCAGTTAGTGAATAACACTTTTTTCTTTTCAAAAAATACATTTCAGCATTCTCATTGTATGCTTTTATCTACTTTTGTGTCATCTAGATAAGATGATGTTAAACATTTTCAGTATCTGAGCCTCAGAATAGTGATTTTTTTTTGTGCGTTAGAAGCTGGGATTCAAATCATTTCACGTCCACCTCTGTAGCCTTATGTCCCTGCTTTCTGCTTGTCATGCTGATGCATGTCCATCTAGAAGCTTTTTTGAATGCCTTAGAATGATTTGTTTGCAGTGGTATTGTTTTAATGCAGAGTGCTAGCAAACAGCTTGTTATGTTACAGAAAGATTTCTTTTGGATCTGCTTCAAGATGGTCTTCCAAATATGAAACTGTAGTTTATCTTTCTGTAAGTTTGTGTAAGTTAAACTAATGTAATTCAATCTAGACACAGTTGACCTAGTCCAGAGCTGGTTGATCTCTAATGTTTCTGCCCTGGCCTTGGCATGGCTTTGAGCTAGCACAGGGACAGCATTTCTGACTTTTCTTATTCATAGTTCTTTTGGGTCTCACCTATCAACAGTCAGTGCCTTAGAAACATAATCCTTTTGGACTAAGTATTTCAGTGAATCTGGTATGAAACATCTGTGATGAAGAGCTAAACTGCTACATATTACTGTAAATCATTAACTTATATGAATGTCCAACTGATTTAAAAATAACTAATTTTTGATAATAAATTTTCAAAGACAAATCCCAAAACAAAGAGAGTGAAAATAACATGGGTGATTCAGAGTGATACTTCCATCTCACTGTCTCAAAAGAAATCAACTATTGAGTGAAGAGTATAATTAGCTCTTTTTGTATTTTTTCCTTTTCTGTACTTCTTTCAAATCAGTTAGGAAGAGGTAAAATTATTGCTCATGACAAATGGGATTGTAGAATCATAGCATCATTCAAATGGAAGTTCAAGCTCCTGCTCAAAGCAGGATTAGCACTGAACTTTGACAGTGTCGTGTAGGGCTCTGATAAGTTGAATCTTGATTATTTATTTTCTGTGATTAAGAAAAAGCAGTTATCAAACCATATTCTAGTATTGGAGACAGCAATATCTATTAAAGATTCAATTAAACTTTTATAAAATACAAAAATAATCTGAAAATATTAGTTCACTGTTTTATGAAATGTGAGAAACATGTGAAGCCACAAAAAAAAGATGATTTTGTAACTGAATATTTTTTATTTTAGAGCCTTGATGAGTATGAAGATGATGAAGCAGGGCAGAAGGAGCGAAAGAAGGAGGATGCTATTACCCAACAGAATACGATACAAAATGAGAGTTCCAGTGCAGATTCCACTGGCTCATACTTAATACAGGTGAGATCTTAACACTTCCTTTTTGCATTTTACTTTTTAAATGGGTATTGCCTTGGTTTTTGTACTCCTGCTTAGCAGTAGGTTATAGGCCATAGGGAAACAGTTACCATGAGTTGTCATGTATCTTGAGTTGTATCTAGAGTTGTCCTGTATCTAGAAACAGAGCATAAGGTTCCTTTTCCCAAACTCAGCACTACGGAGACTCAGAATTGTCAGGCTAAAGGTATTAGTGTCCGCCAAACACTCATTGGCTATGAGGAAGAGAAGCTTCAATTCAAGTGAAAAATACTCATGGGTTTAGAATATTCAATTAATTGGTGAGAAACTTTTCAGATCGAGATCCTCGGAGAGCCTGGGGGGAATTTCAATTGGTTTAATTTGTTGTCAATTAATACAGTTGTGATTACTGATTCTGGTATTGAAACACTCACATACACAGAGAACACCCCTTGGCTCTACAAAATCTCTTTTTTCCCCTTTTTATTCTCCAGTTGCCTTGCAGTAGTTGATACTCTGTCCCTTCAGTGGCACAGAACACTGAGGTCAGTGCATGGCTGTCAGTCGCCATCCATTTCTGTGTGATTTCACCAAGGTATCCCAGTGGAAAACATGGGGAACGCAGCTGCTTCCTCTTGATGGGATTGAGTGCTGCAGAGAATGCGCAGCCTCTAATACCTTGCGGAGCCCCTCTCAGCTGCCTCTTTTCCAGGCTAAAGAATTCTGTTTCATATAGTTGTTCCTTGTACAGAAGACATTCAATAACATTCTGTACTTTTCCTGCTTTGACTACACTTTATTTGGGATCAGGAAGCAGAACTGAAGAGCATGGTCAAGACTAATACTCAAGTACAGTATGCGTTTGCAGAGTGGTTTCATAGAATCATAGAATCATAGAATGGCTTGGGTTGGAAGGGACCTCAGAGATCATCTAGTTCCAACCCCCCTGCCGTGGACAGGGCTGCCAGCCACTAGCTCACTAGATCAAACTGCCCAGGAACCCATCCAGCCTGGCCTTGAACACAGCCAGGGATGGGGCAGCCACAGCTTCTCTGGGCAGCCTGTGCCAGCGCCTCACCACTCTCTCAGGGAAGAATTTCTTCCTGATGTCCAACCTAAACCTCCCCTCTTTCAGTTTTAGCCCATTCCCCCTTGTCCTACCATTATCCACCCGTGTAAAAAGTCGGTCCCCCTCCTGCCTGTAAGCTCCTTTCAAGTACTGGAAGGCCACAATGAGGTCTCCCCGGAGCCTTCTCTCTTCCAAGCTGAACAATCCCAACTCCCTCAACCT
>VXAV01006944.1:359055-388662 GCA_013399715.1 Alectura lathami | reverse complement strand
CCTCTGTAATCCTCCCAGGCCACCTATCGCTGCTTCCACTGCCTATACTTTGCCTTCTTTTCCCTCAACTTGACCAGCAGGTCCTTGTTCAGCCACGCTGGTTTCCTGCCTCCCCTGCCTGATTTCTTATTCTGGGGGATGGAGAGTTCTTGTGCTGTCAGAAAGATGTTCTTAAAGTGCTGCCAGCGCTGCTCCAATCCCTTGTCCCTAAGGACAGTTTCCCAGGAGACATCTTCCAACAACTCCTTAAACAGCCTGAAGTTTGCTTTCCTGAAGTTCAGTGCCCTGACTCCACTCCTTGCCAGGCCCACGCTCCTCAGGATCACAAACTCCACCAGGGCATGGTCACTGCAGCCCATGCTGCCTCCAATCTTCACCTCTTTGACCATCTCCTCCACATTGGTGAGTACTAGGTCCAGCAACACATCCCCTCTGGTCGGTCTGTCCAAGACCTGAACCAGAAAGTTATAGTTGATACCAGAAAGTTAGGAAAATGGTTTCATGATGGTTTTTATTTTATTCTGTTTCTTTCCTGATGAAAGTCTGCTTACTCAGTGCTGCTAAGCACTTAGTAGCACATACTTGGTGTGTTTGCTATAAATTCAACATACCAGGTTCATCCTGAGTGATAACAGCCTGCAAAGTGTCTAATACATGTGTTAGTTTAGACACATTTTTGCACTTTCATCTTTATTTGTGCTTATGTACAGAATACCTGTCTCCTGTTTTACCTCCCAGTCACTCCCAATAGAGAGGTCCTGTATATTTCTGCAGTGACCCTCATCTTTTATGTTCTGAATAGCATTTCTGGACATCTCTTCCCTGAACATATTGAATAGTATAGCTGCTAGGACAAGTTCCCCTGGGACTCTTTCAGGTGCTCCACTCACTGCAATAGCTGACTATCAGGTCATACCATTATTTCCCGCCTTTTAACCAGTAATTTGTCCATGGAAAGATATCAGCCCTTATTCCAGTGTAGTTTAATTTCTTTAAGAGGTCTTGCGGAATGCCTTTTTGAAATTCAGTAAACCGTCTACCAAATTTGTCTTCTGGACATTTTTAGAGTTAGTTACACTTCAGAAGTCTAACACAGCTTTCTATTTTGCAAGTGCCATGGTGGCTGTTCTAGACCATATAATACTTATTCACTTATTCCCTGATTCTATTAGACTCATTAGCACCACTTTATTCAGAGTAATTATCAAGCTTACTGGTCTGTAGAACTCCGGTCTACTCTAGAAACTTCTTGAAGATGATGACGATGTTAACCATTACTACTAGGGCAGTATTGACTGAGAAATGAAGTGAAAGTCATCAGTCAGCATGGATTCACCAAAGGGAAGTCATGCCTAACGAACCTGATGGATGAGGGGAGAGCAGTGGATACTGTCTTCCTGGACTTCAGTAAGGCCTTTGACACTGTCCCCCACAAGATCCTCGTTAGAGAAGCTGTTGAAGTATGGGCTAGTTGAGCAGACAGTGAGGTGGATCGAAAACTGATCCAATGACTGGACCCAAAGGGTAGTGGTCAGAGGGGTGATGTCTCACTGGAGCCAGTAATGAGAAGAGTACCCCAGGGGTCAGTACGGGGTCCTGTCTTGTTTAGCATCTGCATTAATGGGGTAGAGTGTGCCCACAGTAAATTCACAGATGACACAAAACTGTCTGACTCACCAGAGGACCATGCTGCCACCCAGAGGGACTGTGACAGGGTGGAGAGGGCATGACAGGAACCGCATGGAGTTCAACAAGGAGAGGTGCAGAGTCCTGCACCTGGGAAGGGACAACGCCTGGCACCAGGATATTCTGGGGGCCACCCTGATGGAAAGCATCTCTGCAGAAAAGGATGTGGGGGTCCTGGTGGACACCAAGTTGAACATGAATCAGCAATGTGCCCTTGCCTCTAAGAAGGCTAATGGTGTGCTTAGCTGCATTAGGACAAGTGTCACCAGCAGGTCAAGGAAGGTGGTAAGAGAAGCGTAGACATAATGGAGAAGTTCCAACAGAGAGCCCTGAGATGAAGAAGGGACTGGACCATCTCTCCTGTGAGGATAGGCTGGGGGAGCTGAGACTCTTCAGCCTGAAGAAGAAGAGGCTCAAGGGGGATATCTCATCAATGTGTATAAATACCTCAAGAGAGGATGCAAAGAGGATGCAGCTTGGCTATTTTAGTGGTGGCCAGTGCCAGGGCAAGAGGCAGTGGACACAAGCTGGAGCACAGAAGGTTCTGTCTGAACATCAGGAAGCATTTCCTTACCTTGCAAGTGATGAAGCACTGGCACAAGCTGCCCAGAGGCTGTGGGGTCTCTTCCTTGGAGACCTTCAAAAGCCGCTGGAGTGCGGTCCTGGACACCCTGCTCTCCCTGCTGAAGCAGGGATTGGGCCAGGAGGACCCAGAAATCCTTCCAGCCTCAACCATCCTGTGGTTATATACAATCTTGAGTAGTTTAGCTGTTACATCTTTCAGTGGCATCAATTGTTTCTTCAAGATTTTAGGATTAAATAGCTTCTCATTTTGGCATTTTTTTTTTTCTCATTTTTTTTAATCTAAGTTCTGCAAGCACTTCTGTTTGAAACAGATCCCTTGATGAGTGAGTCTTCCATGAAGAAGTGCACTGATGTGATACCCTTACCAAATTTTTACATGGTGAACACCAGCAAAAGTATTCCTGCACAGACCATAGCAGAGAAACTGTCACATTTGAGTGTGCCTCTTACAGCTTGGTGATGTATTGTCTTTTCAGATTCTTTGCGGGATTCCTAATTCTGAAGTGTTCTTATACATTTTGGAAGTTGTTTGTCAGACTTTTTTTTTCATTATTGTTGTTATGCTCTGCTTTCACTTTTTCAAGAAGTATCCAGAAGTTGTCGCTTTCTGTTTCCCCTAGTGGTATTATTACATAATATTTTTGACTGTATTTCCGTGTCGCTGTTTATTCATCCATATATTCTTTTCTTATTGACCAGCGAGCTCAATTTATGTTTACAGACTGTCTATATTAATCTTATCCCACACAGTTCCCAGTTTGTCACCTCCGCATTTAAACAGGCAGTACTTCCTCTTTGCTGACAGAGCACAGCAGGAGTGTCTTGTCACTGACAATACAGAAGAGCGTCCCAGTCCTCGGATCTGGCAAAGACCCAGGCTGGCACATGTACAGAACAGATGGAACCTTAGAAGTTGAAGCTGCTGAGACTTGATCACTTTGTTACTGACTCTGTCAACTCACTTTTTGCTAGAAGACTTCTATAAGTTGCTGGAATTGAACAGAATTTGTCATCAATGTTATTTCAGCTTTGTCTTAGTTTCCTTTTGATACTGCTCTGTCTGGCATTTGAGCCTCATTCTGCTCTTAAATGTTGAGTTTATATTGAAGATCTAAGAACTTGGTCAATTCTAGTTGACTTTGACCAATATTTATTATAATTCTACCTTTTAAACAAAATTTCTTTAGTTCACTGACTTGTCCATTCTCTTACCATTTTATGAAATTTGTATATAATTACTGTGACACTATGGGAAACAAGAAGATTAATGTTGCCTTCATGTCTGATGGGCAAATACATAGCTGAATAATGTTCTCTTGTTCCCAGTCCTTAACCTGATCTTTCATTTTTATTTAATATTGTCAGATGTTGCTGTTTTTCTTATTGTGGGCAAAATGCAGGTTTTGAAAACAGCTTTGAGTGCTTAACAGTGGCTGAAGTTGAAGCCCTTGATTTGAGGCACAGAGATACGAGATTTGTTTAAGAGCACATAGGAGAGTATCTTTCCTGAAGCAGAATTTATTTTGGCTGAAATCAACATATGATTTTGTTTTTATGTTAGGAATGTGGAAGTTATAGTTCTGGCAGCTTTACAAACATTGAAAAGCCATTGCAATCAAAACTGTGACTTAACTTTAGCAGAAGATGGTATGGAAAGCTTTACCTCACCAGGTGAATCAAAACTAAATCCGCTTCCAAACAGAGAACAAGTGTGTTCTGACTTCCTTGCTTGATTTTTTCCTCCTGTTTTTAATATTACAGCTCTTAGCTTGTGGGGCACAGTGCTGTGGAGTGCTCAGTGATGTGTATGGTGATGCAGGCTGCGAGCAGTAATGCTAAGGACAAGCAGTAAGTACTGCTAGGCACTGGCAGTCTGGCAACTGCGCAGGTCAATCTCTTGCTTAGCAGAGATGGTAAAATTGAAAATAGTGCAAAAATATTTGATAGCAATGTCTTTCTTGATAGTTGGGCAGAAATCTTATATTCAGGATAATAAATGTCTCAGTAGAGAAAGGTATGACTATATGCAGGGTAAAGATAACTTACATCAAAAAACATGCAAGAGTTGGCTGAAAAAATGATGTGTCTGATGAAGATATATTTTTAAAAGTCTCTTAGAATACTTGCTGAATTCCTGAAGGTGGAAAAATGCAACTATTGTGTTACTGCTCAAAACCAATATGCATGTGCAAGGCCGTATCTTTTTTGCATCAAAGAATTCAGGTTGTGCTGATACCATGGGCAAGTCTCCTCTGGAATTGAACACTTTGGAGATTATCTTAGGAGACCACATGCACAAATATGTGCCCTTTGTGGTATGATCCTTTTCAGGAAGGGCTAAGGTGACTTCTGTGTCCTGACAGAAGTGATGTCTGAGTATGATACCACGTTGTGGTGTCTGTGTTACTTTGTGGTGTTTGTGGAAAGCAAATTGGGCAATGTTGAGAAGATTACTCCAAAGCCAACATAAAAGCCTTGCAGTGGGAGAAACATGTGTATGTATGCGTATATATGCACACACGTATGTACACACATATATAAATTTGTTATGAAGAAAGAAGAGTGAGAGTGTGAGCATGACAGTGGTTGTAGTGACCTACAGACAGTTGAAATTTGATAGAGATTTTCTAGGGAGAAAAATGAGATAAAAAAGCATTCCTAAGGCAAATCAAGCTCACCATAAAAATAAAGCTTATATTTTTCACATTGTGAGTAATCAGAGTGAAAGTGGGTGGATAAATGTATAGATTCTTCATTCCTTAAAACCTTCCAGTCTGTTGTGGCTGGTGTTTGTTTGTTTGTTTGATTCTGGAAATGATGCCATAAGCATACTGAACTGTCCTTCTCAGTACACTGGAAGTAGTTTGAAATCCTGTTTTCCATGTTATCTTAGCTTCCATTCTGTTCATGTTTTGTTTCAAACGCTGTAGTGTCTGCGGAAGCTAGCTGTTGTGCTAGGCACTGTGTGAACACATCACAAAAAATGTAATCTGCTCTGAGCAGTTTGGCATTTAAGTGTCAGATGTGGAAATAGTTCAATAAATGTGTGTTGGCAGGAGCACCAAGGAACAATAAGGTATTTGAGATCTCCAGAGTTTTTACTTTGGCATTGGGTAGTGTTTATTGTGTTCTAGATGTGTGTTTTTCTCCCACTGATGACAAAAGGAGTCTGACTAGATCAGATGTAGACATCTAAAATTGGATGGGCTGAATCCTTTCCTCTCCCTGGCAGACTTGGACCAGGCATGTCAGAATGTTTTGATTCTGAAGGATCTGGAAGCAGGTATTCAGTTAGAGATAGCGTGAGATGTGGGATTTGTGCCTGTAAGCATGGAAGGGGGATGCTTCATGTCCTTGTAAAACGAGGGTCAACCTTTGTGAAATAAATACTTGACATCCTTCCAGTGAAAAAGATGTACAGAAAAAAGAATGATTTAGTATATCCTGCTGTACAATGGGAATGCTGATCTGTGTTACTGTTGCACAGTAGCACAAGGTTCTAGTTAATTTCTTAATTCCTAGCTAAGGAACAGCAGCTGGTAACTTGTACAGCCACCAATGCCGTTTGTGTCAGGAGTGACTGACAAAAATCTCTCTACAGCGGTCTGCTAGAAACCTGCTCTTGGATTTATATTCCTGGCGTGAAATGAGTTGGGAAATTTCGCTACTCAGAAGTTCTGATGCCTGGGACTCTGGTGGGAGACGTGACTCGTGCTTTTTGTTAAGCCACACCTGCTGTTTTGCTGTACCTGACATGTGTTAATACTGCTGTGGAGCTCAGGAACTTACTCAAGGCCCTTGGGCTCGAGTTAGAAGTTGCGGTGGTCTTGTTCCAACGATTAGGTTAGTTTTGTATATGTGATTGTAATGGGCATTTCCTGGAGTTCCGTATTGCTCTTAGATTGTGCAGCAACAAGAAACACAAGAAATTTTAAGATGATCGATCTTACCAAATGATTTTGTGGAAGATAAAACACCCATGAGATAGATTTGAGTTAAGCTTCCACACTGACTCACAACCAACAATCTAATATTGTTGGTTGTGACCTCTAATAGGCATTGTGCCTCTAATAGGCATTTACTAGGCAAAAGATCAGTTAGTTTGTAGGTCTGAACCTTGCGGTCATTGATATACTATATCTTGCATTATATTCCTAAAATAAATTCAATTTTTATGTAGTGTTATACAGGCTAAAGCTTGACCCTAGTGCTGCATTCCTATGGAGCTGTTAATCCAAGTCAACACAGGGACAAGTTGCTTTTGCTTTCCACTCTGAACACAGACCTACAGTCACATATTGCCATGTCTAGGGCTGCTGTCACTCCTCTCTGTAGCAGCAAAGCAGCTTTTTTATTCTTTACAGGTGCGTGGCTTGTGGTAGGTGTTTGGATAATTGTTCTGTTTAGTGTAGAATTACCTGTTACCTGGAAAATAATCTTTCTGATTGACAGGAGATGAGGATAGGATGAAATTTTTGATTTCTACAAGAGATTGATTCTACATAGGAATGTCAGTTGTACATAACCAGCCTTCACCTAATGATACAACTACAAAATTGTGCCACAGCAGGGTGGGTTCATTGTGGTGAAGTTCAGAAGTGAGCAGGTCACATGGCTGCTGAAGTCACCTAACCTTGATTTATTGGTGAGACCCTGACTTGCACATTTGGTCATACGTAAGCATTGAAATTGAAGGAAAAACACAAGTGATCTTTTTTTAACCTTTTGTTCTAAATAGGCCTAACATTTCGCTAGAACATTGCAGGCAATCCCTAAGAGGAATGCAGTCCAAAGGAAGTGCTCTGCGGTGGTTGTGATTGTTTAAATGCTGTCATTTGCTTCAGATGTGACCCAGCACATTGAGAAGTTCTGAAGCAGCTGTGAGTGCCAGTGGTACAAAGCTGTAAATGTTTAACAGGGGCACCTCACCAGCTATGCTGAAAGCAGTGAATCAAATTAAGTTAGGGAATAAAAGTCTCTGGTGGCTTCTTAGCTGTGTGAGAAATGATGAGGAATGCAGGGCTCTGAAGTATTACGTGCATCTTCATTAGGAAACAGAGCTGAAGACCTGCTTGGCACAAGTGTCCCCCGAGTTTCCTATTCGAATCTTACGCCAAGAACATGCTGCCAGATAGGTTGCTTCACTTGTATTGCAGTCTGCACCTGTCTGTTTAGCATTTACTGGCCTTTTATTTTGCACTACAGTGTAATGTCATGTAGCATTGTTTTGTAATTACTGTTATCTGAAGGATGTGGTAATGTTTATATCCATTCAGACCCGACCACAGCTTTTCAGTGAGGTTTTCCGTCCAGGTTTCATGTAGTTATTGCAAAAGAGAACTGTGTGCATGCATTTAAGAGTAATAATTCACCTTTTATATTTTCATGATGTTACCTTCTGTCTATTGAGACTATTCAAGTTGCACTACAGGGAATGCCCAAATGTGTTAAAGACATGCTTTTATTTTTTATGCTGTATTTCTTCAGATGTTAGGCCAAGTATTATTTTACATGATAATTAGATTGTAATACTGGTATTGTGAGAGTGAAAAAAGAGAGTAAATAAGGTTAAAAAAAAAAAAGAGAGTAAATAAGGTGTATTTAAAATACAGAGTATATAAATTGGGAGGAGCTGTGTACATGAAGTTGCATGTAATTCTGGAAAATCAGATTGTAGGACTGATATGTGACAGTCCAATTACCAGATAGTGCTGGAGTTTCTATTTGCAGATTAACAGCGTGATCCCTCACAGAGATGGTACAAAACCAGACAGTAGTATTTACAAGGCATTGAGGCAATGACAGTGAATCCAACAGAAAGACTCCATAGGAAATTTTATTGTATATCAAAAATGTTCCCATAAAGTGGATCAAAAAGCATTAAAACCCAATATTTAAGTATTAAAGGAACCCCTTTTTTTTTTTTTTTTCTTTTTAATGTATTTGCACCTAAAGTAGGTCTTTTGTGTCCAGTGGTTTTAAGGTAAGTGACATCGGGTGCAGATGGTTTGCTGACATGAACCAGGTGCTTCCCATATTTAACTGAGATGCTTGGCATGACTTAGGGAACCCAACTTGTTGGTGTGATCCATATATGGGAAATACAAACACGAGAATTCCATCTTTGTGCGGTCACCCATAACAGTCCATCACGCAGGCAGTCTGCAGTACTACAGGCATGTATCCAGAGCAGTTTGAGTATGCAACTGCAGTCAATAAGGCAGAGTGGCCGCTTCCTGGATATTTAGCACATGCGAAGCACTGAACAGTACTCACAGAAAATTGTTCTTTGTGTTCCGTATAAGAGGTCTTGTGGAAAAACGTGTCATGGGATGACGCCATGAAAGGCAGTGTCATGAAGCGTGTAGTTGAGTTTGAGTTGAGTAGTTGAAGTTGCTTGAGTTACCAGCATTCTGTTACTTTCTGAACTGGTTGACTTTGCAGTGTTAATAATTTTCTTCTAACGCTTTTTGTCTATAGTGTGGGAGATTGAGTGAAAGCAAACAAACAAAAAAGCACAGTAACTTTTAAATTACTCCAGGATGTCATTTTTCCAGAGTTTAGGAATCATGGTGGTCTCGTCTGGTATAATCAGTCTTTGAACATGCTGAATGAATTGTTCTGCAAAAATGAGGTTGCTAGGTTTTAGTTAAATTTCGTGTCTTTTTTTTTTTTTTTTTTGTAATAGAAGCTCAGTTTAAAAAACAGTGGAATCCTTTGCTGTATGTGCTGCATCATAGTCTCTGCTGTGGCAGCTGTAGGCTTGTCTGCCAAAATCCTCCACCTGTCCTTTCCTGTGAGGAGATGCTGTGTGTGTGGTACTGATCCACACCTGATCGGTTCATCTTGCCTTCCCAAAGGATCTGCACATATTCAGCAAATCTGGTTCAGCTGTATTGCGCATGTACTCATGGTGCTTCTGCTTGTGATAAGCATTTTAAACATCCATGCCTAGTAATGTTTAATTTAGTGCAGAAGTTATTTAAACTTAAACTCTTGTTTTAGAAACATGTTTGACTCCCAGTAAATAAAGGCAAAGGTACCTGTGAGGTCTTTTGTAGTTGAATACTAGTTTTTCAGGACCCACGTGAAAACTGAAGAGGAATCAAGCCTGAGCCCATGCTCAGGTGAGACAGAGTGGGGCTGCTTGCTCCTGCTTTAGGTAATCGCTGGGAGCAGCAGCAGGAGCTTCTGCACTGCCTATAGGTCAGGCACTGCTAAATAATGGCATCATGGAATGGCTTGGGTTGGAAGGGACCTGAAAGCCCACCCAGACCCAGTCCCCTGCTGTGGGCTGGTTGCCACCCACTGGATCAGGCTGCCCAGGGCCCCTCCAGCCTGGCCTTGAGCACCTCCAGGGATGGGGCACCCACAGGTCCTCTGGGCAGCCTGTGCCAGTGCCTCAGCACCCTCTGAGTAAAGAATTTATTGTGTGTAACTAACCTAAATCTCCCCTCTTTTAGTTTAAAACCATTTCCCCTTGTCCTGTCACTATCAGACTGTGTAAAAAGTCAGTCTCCTTCCTGTTTATAAGCTCCCTTTAGGTACTGGAAGGCCAGAATGAGGTCTTTCCTGCTCTTCTCTTCTCCAGGCTGAACAAGCCCAGCTCCCTCAGCCTTTCTTCATAGGAGAGGTGTTCCAGCCTTCTGAAGTCCTTGTGCAGACCAAATAGCAAGAAAAGTGTGTGCAGCATGGTTACTTTCTTGTACCTTCTGTTAAGTTTGGTTGTGTTTCCTCCATTAAGATTTTCTTTGTTTACTTTTTTTTTTTCTCATCTGCAGATGCTGCTGCCATGTAGTCAGCCTATATGAGCAGGGCTTTGTTTTGTCGTTGCTCCATTTGTTTCTTTCACTGCTGACTTCATGAGGTTATGCTCCAGAGTTGCATACGCTAGTGCTACGCCAGTTCAGGGCCATTACACAGCCAGCAGGAGCAGGAAGCAGTTCCTCAAATTCCCAGCTAATGTTTGGAGCTGTCAGCAGGGGCCTCATGTCAAGGAATTCATTTTCTTTGCCACATGCTTTCTTTTTTGGACTGGCATCACTTTTAACTCCGATAATTGAATGCTGGTTTGGAAAGTTTCTTTTATTCCCGAAAGAGTCAATATGAAAGTTCTGCTCAGCTGCTGAAAATGATGATGTCTGAAGTGGGTATCTTCTCCCAAACTTCTCACAGGATTTCTTGAATAAGAAAGATTATCCCAGAGCTGAGGTCTCTGTGGGAAGAAGAATCCTCTGGTAAATACAAGTTTACTGAGAAGGGAAGGCCTTCCTGCCATATCTGCTTGTACAAATAAATGACCCAGCGGGTCTGATGTCAAAAGCCTCTGTAAGATATGGGAATACTCCTGACTCCTGCACTTTTCTGCTATTCTGTTTTAGAGAGAGAACTTCAGTTAATACTGTTGTCCTGCCAGGCAGAAGCCTGAAGTTAGTCAATGGAGTTACAAGTACTTGGGGTGCATGCAAAAGGGAACACTGCTCTGCAAGAACCTGTGTGGTCCTAAGGGATCCTGCTGAATGTCCTTGTGTGCAGTGAAGAGGGAAGAAAAGTCTCTCAGTATTGCAGAAAGATGAGCAAAAATGTGTGCAACTCTATAGAAAGAGTCATAGCAATGCTTGTCGAGTGTTTCAATAAGGTTCATACCTTCACATTACTGATAGTGAGTGACAGAATGTCATAGTGGTAGTAACCTGTTTGTACTTGCATGTTTAGATGCTGCATATCACAGTTCCCTGGGGTGAGGATGGGGAAGAAGCCTACTCCTCAGTATGACTGTCATCTAGTGTGAATAGTGCAGCAGCTGGGAGGGAGGAGGGATCAGGATTCAGAGTTGTCTGGTGGAGACAGTCTGACTGTGTTTATGCTGCTAAACGGAGCAAGAGCTGGGCGTGAGCTCAGCTCCTGCACTGCTGATAGTGCCTGTGGCTTAATTATTAGCGAGGCTTTCTGGCACGGTTGCGGTTTGCACTACCTGGTGCTCTCCTGAGCCATGCCCAGGGTCTGTCTGAGGTCTGATGCACCAGGAACCAGGCCTAGTAGGCAGCACAAACATTGCAGCACGAGGTCTGGTTGCCCGGGTACACAGTGGGAGTGTGCACACACACCTGGGCTTTGTGCTATGAAAACACTTTTTGGGGCCACCATTCAGCCGTTGTGTTATTTTGCATGCTTTTAACTGCTGGGGTAACAAACTCTGCAGATGGTTATTTCTTAGGGACAGCACATGGTGCAGCACGACATGGCAATTCTGCACCATTTTGCCTTGGAGACAGACAGCAGCCTCCAGCTTCACTGCCTCTGTTTACTCTTACTGCAGCTGAAGCTGCCAGCCTCCTTCAGCTGGTCAACTCAGGGATGAGGGCTTCTCTCTTTTCTTTCTTTGGAACCAGCACCTAGTGGAGGTGGGTAGAGTCATACAATCACAGAATGGCTTGGGTTGGAAGGGACCTTAAAGCCCACCCAAGTTTCACCCCCTGTCACGGGCTGGTTGCCAACCACTGGATCAGGCTGCCCAGGGCCCACCCAACCTGGCCTTGAATGGCTCGAGGGATGAGGCGTCCACAGCTTCTCTGGGCAGCCTGCACCAGTGCCACCCTTGTTGTTTTAAGCTGGCTCCACTGGAGAAGTTGGTTTTGTGATGAGTTAAGTTTCTAGAATGTAGTGTGCAAGCCTCTGCGTAGACAAGTTGATACATAATGCTCACGGATAGGTTGAAGATGGTACAATGCTTGGGATGTGTGAGACTATTCCCATCAAAAATAACTTCGAGTTTTGTCTTGTTCTGTGTTTGGGTGGAGGCTAATGTGTGCTGAAGCAGCAATGCACCTGGTTCTGTGCAGAATTTCATGGTTACACTTGCTATAAACCACATCAGCAGTTTATGCTTGTGCTTTTGTTGTTGTTGTTTCTCCTGTGGGTTTCGTATCACAACTTAGCTCTGCTGTCACTTGTGGACCTGATACCACTCTCTATTTCTGTGAGCTGTAGAGGTTTATGCCTATCTGAATTCTGTCTTTTTAAAACTACTCTTTTCAGTGACAAGTAATGTGTGTTAGATACCTGTGTCTCTTCCTAATGTGCTAGAGATCTTCTTCAGGCTCCCGGCAGCAATGTTGTGTTTGTTTTTTTTTTTTTTTTTTTTTTTTTTTTGTCAGTCAGTGCTGCATTTGTATAACATGCTGTATTTGGGAGCTTTGTGCAAGTATTTCCAAGTTCCCTTTCAGGAAGACTTTCAGGAAGCCTGCATATTCAGTTTACTGTTATGCAACACTGATATGTGAAGGGTGACACTGGATATAGTCACCGTCTTTCCGATCATTTTCCAGCTCTGCTGTGTCAGTGAAGCCTCAGGCAGTGCCAGCCTGATCTAAGCAGCTCTCCTTGTCACATTTGTTCTCTGTTCAGAGTGCCTGACTGCCTAACTGAGCTCTTGTGGTACTTTGGGGTTGAATTCTGCTTGGATATAGATATGGAGAAAAATGAATAAGGCAAAAACTCTGTTCATACATTTTAGTATTTAAAGTTTCCTTATTTTTTAAGCTGTTTTCTTCTTCATGGCACCTGACTTTGATTACTTGCAGGTGTCTCTAAATTTTTCCCCTCCCTTCATAGGTAAGAGTTGAGGGTACTTACCTTCCTGTTAGACATCTGGTTGGATTTCCTAGACATTTTTTGCAGGATTTCTCAGCGGCCTCCTGGCACTGTGCAAATAGTGAGATGACTCAGTATTCTTTTGACTTCATGACAGCAGTTCCTATCTCTTTGCACCTAGGTGTTCTAGCATGTCTGTGATATTTCTTATTTGAAGTCCCTGTTAATTATATATGAACTAAAAGTAGTAGTTAAGGCTGTAAAAAAATGATTTGTAAGTACACTTGTATCCAGAAGTAAAGAAACTTAAACTTCTCCCTGACTGAAGTTTGTTTTTCCAATCTGTTTTTTCCCCCCACTCCTAATAGGGGTTAGCTCTCAGCATAAACTGATCAGTTTTAAATACAATTTTCACTGTATTTCTTCTGTTGTCTCTTTTGCTGATGTCTCCTTTGAGTGAATTTTCTCCTTTAATTAGTAATTTTGTTTATTCTGCTTTACAAGTGATATGTAAAGATTTTGAAACCTCTAGGATGTGGTCAAGACATGATACGGTGTTACATCACATGACTGTTTGCCCACCAACATAAAAACAATATGCTGCAGTATGACAGGAAAAGATAGCATGTAAAAATACTTACACGTGTGTATGTAATATAACATCACTTCCAACCTTAACCCTTCCTTGATTTCTGTGGAAGTAACATCTATTTTAAAGCTAATTAAGAGATCTGTAAGAACTCATAAACTTTAAAATCCTTCATACCAAGAAGTAGCCCAGACAGTTAGGCATTCAATGCAGTTCATAGTTTGTAGACAAAGAACCACTTCGAACCTTTATGTTCTAGTGAGCTTTGTTAATGCAAAACATTTGTACCTTTGTGACTGTGGACCTATGTAGGAGCAGATAAAAGACCTAATGTTAGGATTTAAAAATCGTGTTAACATATGAAATTGTGCCACAGCTGAACAATTGGTGTACCAATATCTGGCAGGTCTTGGGAGGAGGCACACCTTGCATGCTCTTCTTCACTGCTCCTGAGTTTGGGCAAGGCAAAACCTGGGCATGAGCAGGCTCCGTGCACAGGTGCAGTGGGTGTGCGGTACGTAACTGAGGCTCTCTGAGGTGAAGTGAACTGCAGCGTTTCACCTGGGTCGTTGTCCGTCTGGAGTCCGAAATCACACACACACCTTATGAGAATTCTGTGATTTCAGCAGATGTCTGTTTTGAAATAAAAACTGAATAGCTTTTCTTCCCCAGAGGGTTATATCATTGGGAAGTAGGAGACCTGGAACCTGCTTGAGCTGCATGGGTTTCCTGTGGGCTGCAGCGGAAGGACCTGTCTGGGGAACTGATAACTCATGATGCTGTCCTAATTTATTGTTATGTACCCTGCATTTGAAGTAGTGTCTTCTCTTTGGGTCTTGTTTGGTATTATTCCATGTTTGTGTCAACATCTATGCATTTTGTTTTGATGTCTGTGTATATTTGTATAATACACGTACATATAACTGCAGGTGTAATATAGATACAATTGAATTTTAATTTCCAGAATACAGAAGTGTCTTTTTCCTGCTCAAAGATTTATTCATTCTGTTACATTCTATTCACCATGGCATGTTTTAAAAAGATCAGTTGGATGTTAAATGAAACAGAGTTCTTTTAAAATGTGTTGGCTCTCACTTGACAGAGTACAAATCAAAGAAAGATTAAAATAAGATGCCAGACTGTGTAAGAATGGTTGGTCAACTTTTATTTCTCTTTGATCTTACCAGGTTCCTGTTTCAGTTTATTTTGTAACTGATTAATAGGTGGTGATAACTTCATGCTTTCTTTACAGTTCTAGAAATAAAAGCTCATTTTTAGAATGTCTGCTTATAAAAGAGATTTACTGGGTGCATAATGAGTGTTTAAGGTCATCTCTAGGAAATCCACACCAGGAAGAAATAAAATGTAACGAATCCAAGCGGTAGATGTAAAATCTTGGCAGCTAGGAGAATAAGGGGAGGAGAGGAAGCCTGGGATGTTTTTGTATGTGTAATCTTCTGTCCAAGCAGAGATCTAGAAATTGCACAGCTACAGGGGTGCAAGTAGTTCAGTAACATAACTTGCTACTTTAAAAAAACTTCAAAACACCTTGGAGTGCTCCTAAAAGGAATGATTTCCGTGGAAATAAGGAGCAGAGATGTTTTTTTTTTCTCCAAGTGGTAAAAGCATTACCATTCAAGGTGAAATTGGTGCTGCATTCTGTGGAAAACTTCTAGAAATTTTGGAATGGTTTGGGATCAGGAATGGGAAGCAAGTGGTACCTTCACGACTGTTGCTCCTGCGAGATGCTTTCTGTTGGGAAATTTTGTTGGGAGGATAAAGTAGCATATGTATCTCATCTTCCTTTCTCCTGCTTTTCATGCTGTATTTATTCCTGGTTCTTTAGCACTCCAGTATCATCTCACTTCTAATACCAGAATATAACTGTTGTTTCCAGGGAAATGGCAATGTAAATTGTACTGAACCAAAGGAGAAAAGAGGTGGAGTTGATCAAGGTGTGTCTTGTGTAGGCACATGTGGGAGATGTGAGTTAACGTGACTGGCTGAATGGAGATGGAATCCACCTGTTCCTTGGTACATAAAAAAGGCCCCAAACCCCAGCAGTAGACCTCCTTCCTGCAGGCACTGAAGTTGTGTCTGCCTACATCTTGAGGGTCTGTATTTGGATTGCATATGAAAACCTAAATTCTTTTCATAGGATGTTTTCAGTCAGTATTTTACCTTGCCTGTTGCAGGAATATCATTATGTGGTCGTAATTTGAGTTTACATCTGTGTAGCCAAGTTCTAACACACTGTGCATATTACGCATGCCAGTATTTATACCACTGTACCCCAGCAGCCTGCTTTGATTCAGGCAATTAGCCTTCATGGTTTGTGAAACTTTCAAGTAGTCTTTCAGGGGATTGCAGTGATCTGTTTTCATAGTCTGGTTGACTCCAGGATTTATACATGTTTTCAAACAATGTTTGTTCATGCATTTTACCTAACAGATTTGTAAAGGTTGGGTTGGTTAAACATCTGGAAGTCTGTGTCAGACACTTGTAAATGCAGACGTCTCCATTTATTTAAAGCCCAGTGACCAGCCTGTTTGTGTACTCTGTGCATTGGCCAGATGAAATACCAGGACGAGCCGGGGCAGAGAAGGGAGTTAGCAATGTTGCTTACATCCTGGCTCTGGCAGAAGTTTAACTGGCAGTAAGTGGTTTCACTCATGAAAAGGGTCTCAGTGGCCGTGTGTGCCCCTACACATGCTCTAGTGCAGGTGTGCATCAGGCTGCGTGGTGAACCAGATGGAGCTCGTCTGCTGTGAGACAAATCTCTGCTTTCCCTTGGTTACCTCACTTAGATTGCACCTGTTGTGCAGTGATAGGTGGCTGTGCAGACACCGCTGTAGACACCAGGAAAAGGGAGCATGGTCAGGATTTTGTGGATGTGGGGAGAAGGGGTTTCTGGAGTGGTGCTGGCTCCTGTCAGTCTGCAGTGCCCCTGAACTCGCATTTGAGATGGAGTGAGAGCAAGACCACGTGATTATAGAACTGTCGGCGGTAGTATGACGTTAAACGGTAATACAGGCTGCCAGAGACTGTGTGCAAGAAACAAAAGAAATTATAAAGCTGTATGTTTTAGATACTGTGTTGAAAGAGAAGTGTTTGATTGCAGCCCTGGATGAAGACAGATGTTGGTAGATGTCTTTAGCAACAGTGTTTTTTCACCACTGTGCTGGAAACCTTAGCATAAATGTTATGGGTTACTCCTTTACTTGTTCCTTTTCCATTCAGACAGACATCTCAACAGACACTAGACATTCATTTTGTAAGAAAAGACTTGTAGACAATAAATTGATCTCTTCATTGCACAGAAAGAATTACTTTGCAAATCTTGTTTATAGTAATTATGTATATTAAACATGGGTTAAAACTCAGTTAAAAAAAATTAAAGGCAAAAAAAATAGTCAAGATTTCTAAGTTACTGCTTATATGCATACATAACCTCTGCTTTTACGTTACATCTTTGCAGAACAGAAATGCTCTTCCTTTCACCCTTAGCCTTCCCCTTCTCCACTTTCTATGAACCTTGTCTTGTTCCTTGCGCTGCTTTTGGAGAAGGTCACAAGCTGTAACAGATACTTCCCTCACCTTAAGAGTTTTTAAATAGTTTGAAAGCTTAAAGTCATTTTTGCTTAACAGAAACATAATGCTGATTTTAATATGACTACACATATTCTTGTTTTTGTAACTACCTTTGGATAAATAAGACACAAAAAAAATAAGAACGTGAGAATGAAGATTAAAGAAAATATGTATTTCGCTAGTGCTTGCATCAGTGCCTTAAAGAGTGATTAGTTTGTGTCTGCACTGGAGAATCCAAAATAACTTAAGTCACAATTGACAAAATCCACAAGGTTAATTTGGTTATCAAAGTATAATCATAGGAATTTTTTTTTTTTATGCATCAGTTGTTGCATTTTTTTAACTTTTTGCTCATGGTTATTTTTAAATACAAAAATAATAAAACATAGTCTAGAAACATCTGCTACAAAGGACTGTTCAGGATAGTATTCTGTGGAGTTTTTTATTTTTATTTTTATTTTTTGAAGTTTTAACAGCTGTCATTTGTAGCAAATGAGAGTATTTGCGGTGAAGTTTGTTCCTGAACATTTGTTTGCTTTCCCAGGTTTCTTTTTTTCTGAAGAACTGGCATGTCTGAATAGTACTGGGAGACTTTTAGAAGCCTTCTACTGAGGTACATGCACAAGTCTGTGCATATAAGTTGCTTAACAGCCTGTGTTTACATTTACTATATGAAAAAGTCTCCAGAAATTTGTGGATGTAAGATTCATACATTGCATCTTTTTGGTGTCTACAGTAGGAAACGTTCACCAAGGAGCAGGGGGTTCCTTTGTACAGGGGAATGTGTTCTTTGTTACACTTCAACGCTGTGTGCGAATTCTCCCTTTCTTCTGAATTTTGCCTTTCCTGGTATATTCACCTGGGAGCTTGGCCATAACCTGGAGGCTTCAGCATTTTCCTAAAAAAGATTTAAAAGGTTTTTAGCAGCAATATTAGAGGACTGCTTTAAGTGTCCTGAGTGAACAGTGCAGGACATTGTACATGATTGAACTTACACACAGCATTTCTGCACAGGCAGGTAATTTTGTTATTATGTCTGTTGTCTTTCAGCTAGTCTGTTCACTGGCAGAGCTCAGTGGGTGTGGGGTAAAAGGTGAATCGGGGACTTTTTCCATACATACAATCAATGGTAGTGCAGTGTAGTAGGAAAAAATCTGCAGCGATGCTTCCAGTGTTGAAGTGTTCAGTGTGCTTGATTTTTTATTTATTTATTTATTTTTCCTCTGATGGTATTTCTGATCTTGTGAACTAAACACCTGTGAGCAGTTGGAAGACTTCTAGAACACACCTCTTGCTTTAATTTCATCCAGAAGGAATCCAGCTGGTTCATTCTGAGAAATGAACAGTTGGAAGACTGATTTTGAGCGGACAGTTGCGTGTGATCTGTACTGAAAGGCTAACAGAGACGTCTTTCTTGTGCTGAGGAGCCCAGAAATGGGATGAGTAGAGGGGAAGGATCACCTCCCTCATCCTGCTGGCAGCACTCTTCCTAATGCAGCCCAGGGTCCTGTTGCTCTTCCTTGCTTCAGGGGCTCACTGCTGTTCTGCTCTGTGCCCACCAGGACCCCCAGGTCCTTCTCTGCAAAGCTGCTGTTCAGCCCACAGCACGTAGTGATGCTTGGGGTTATTTCTCCCCAGGTGCAGAACTTCGCATTTCCCTGTTCTGAATTCCATGAAGTCTCTTAGTCTGTGCCGTCTGCGTCCTTCTGCATGGCAGCACAGCATGTCCTTTTAGAGGTGAAATTAGGTTGCTGTTTCATAACTGTAAATTGCTACTTTTCAGATGCTGTTATCAGTGATGAGTTATCAGTGTTCATCAGCAATTTTGCACTACTTTGTGTTTCTTCAAATAATCACTGTGATTTGAACAACTTCGTTCAATAATGTTCTTTCCTTTATAGTAGGGAAAGTGTGGCAGAAGTTGAAAATATTTCATAAATTGAAATACACTTGGTCTTAAAGTTATGTTTTCATAATACAAATTATTTACCAACTTGATTTGCTGTCATAAAATAAGTCTTGTTATCGTCGTTCTCAGGTCATTTATTTTTACATACAGAGACATCAATACACTGGTCAGTGAAGGCAGTGTAATATCTCATAGGATTTTCAAAGGGGATGGAAATGTTTCTTGCATCTTGTTTTGAAAACTCATTTCTAACTTTCACTGTAATTTGTGTCTTAAATACATAGAATTTCATGCTTTTGCTGTTAGTTTTTCTAGGAAAGGGAATTGTTCAGTTCATTAACTCCTTAAATATTCTTTTCTGACTTTCTACCTAATAGTTATTGATGCTTGGGGGAGGCGGGGGGTGTCTATGACTAATAAAACAATGGAAACATTCTCTTAGTGCATTGTGCAGATCTAATGAAAGCCTTTACCTTATACTAGAACAATATGCAAAGACTAATAGTCTGCACGTAATCCATGTGTATACCTTTAAAGGGCCAGAAGCACAGTTTTTTGCACTGTTGAACTCTTGTTTTAAATGTATTCTGTTTCTGTTTCAGTTAAGATCATTTCCGAATAGCAATCAAAGAGACACAGAGTATTCCAGTTTGTAGTCAGTGTCTTTAGGCCTCTGCAGGTATTTATTAAAAAATAACTTACCGCAACTTGACAAGTTACTGCCTGATATCTGAGCGCACAAAACAGCCCTGTAAAGACTTGTAACCTCCCTGCTTAACAGCAAATGCCAGGAGAACACCACTTCTGTTAGCTGCAGTGAATCAGAGGTGAGCCGGGCTGCGGTGCCATGGCCCAGCTGGTATGCAAGAAATTGAATTGGGTCTCAGCCCTGTTCTGCTTGCCAGCTTTTGTTTTTCTCCAGTTCAGAAGGACAGCAGTGGTGCCAGAAGAGTGAAGGCAGTTTTACTCTGCTATTCCTAGACAAAAAATTAAAAGTAACTGATTAACAGGTACCGAAATGCACAGGTGTTTCCGTGTAGTAGTCATAGTGAAGGTCTATCACTAGTAGGGTGTATACTGTTTTGGTAGCCAGCATGTTCTGGATGCTGCAGGGCACGGTAAGTGCATCACGTTTAAAAAAGTACGCAGAAATTGTCATTTAGGCTTCTGAGCTGGTGTTCAGAAGCAATAGCATGGTGACAAATTCTAGTATTTATATCTATTCCTGACAGCAAAATGGCGCAAAACTGAGTTGTACAGCAGCTGTCTGAGGCTTGGACCTCCTGTTTTTAACTGCAGCCTTCATTTTCTGTGGGGTGCTAAAGTATTACGGAAATAGACATGAAAGAAGAATGTTAATAATGAGTTTTTGTTTCTGTTTCTTTCAGGACTCCTCCAGGATGGTTGTGAGCAGACATAAAAGGTATGAGAGCTTTGTCCTCCACACACTTACTTACATGCATAGTTGGCCCAGAAATAAACTTTGGCCACCCAGTTGCATGTGAGCCAGCAACAAGCCCTTCCTGCAAAGGAGGCTAATGGTGTCCTGGGCTGCATTAGGCTGTATTGCCAGCAGGTCGAGGGAGGTGGTCCTTTCTGTCTGTTCAGCGTCGGTGAGGCCACACCTGGAGTGCTGTGTCCAGTTCTGGGCTCCCCAGTACAAGACAGACATGGATGTGCTCGAGAGAGTCAGTGAAGGGCCATCAAGATGATTTGGGACTAGAGCACCTCTCTTACAAGGGGACTGTTCTGACTGGAGGAGAGAAGTCTTGGGGATATCTCATGAATGTGTATAAATACCTGAAGGGAGGGTGCGAAAAGGAATGATCCAGGCTCTTTTCAGTGGTGCCTAGTGCCAAGACAGGAGGCAGTGGGCACAAACTGGAGCACAGGAGGCTCCCTCTGTGCACCAGGCAGCACTGCTGTGCTGTGTGGGTGACGGAGCACTGGCACAGACTGCCCAGAGGCTGAGGGGTCTCCTCCTTGGAGATCTCCAGAAGCCACCTGGACGTGGCCCTGGGCACCCTGCTCTGGGTGTCCCTGCTAGAGCAGGGTAGGCCTGGATGGACCCAGAGGGCCCTGCCAGCCTCAGCCGTTCTGTGCAAGCTAATGAAATATGTTGGTTTTTGATGTGTAGGCCATTATACTACTGCTACAGATAAATAGACTGGTTTGGGGTAAGGACCAGAGTGATGCGCCAAACTTACAAACCCTCTCTGTTATGTTACTACTTTAAAATAACCTCAGCTAGTTTTTATATAGGGTCTTACCTTGGTGCGGAGCAGTTTTCCAAGCAAATGCCTTTGGTGTATTTGACTACACATAACCTAGGAGCCAGCAGTTTAACAGTTGAGTTATGAACCACCATCTTCTGAAGTTTAATAGAGATAATTTTGTTGCTTTCCACAGTAATACTGAAAGTACTTTCTGTGGTTTTGTCGTATTAATATCTCACTTGCAGGAGATGCTGCTCATTTAGTTTGTCTTGTTCTGTTTGTTACTTGCCTGTCTTTGAGACAAGTGTTACTCTGGTCATTTCTCAAGTTCATCAATCAGAAAAATAGTTCAAATGCTGTTGATGTACCTGACCAGTGTGTGAAATTTTTGTCCACGTGAGATGTGGACAGAGCTATCACAATTAGTAGGAAAATGTAATAGTAACATGGGATTTTAAATACATCAACTGAAGCAGGCCATTTTTAAAAATACATTTTTATTGCACACATGAATTTATTCTCTGTATTCTTTCTTCAGGTAAAATATATGGATTGTTTATTCATCTCTGTATATAGATTGTGGCTGTAGAAATAACCGCAAAGGCATGTTCAGTTACCCAGTGTAGCTGATCACCAATACCTGGTGTCTTTTCCACCCCTCAAACTTTTACACTGATCCTTTTATGCTTCAGATTTCCTAGTGTAGCGCTTTCTTCTATATTCAGCTTACTGGGTTCTCATAAACATGGCCAAGTGATGCTTTTTATTGCTATAGAGTTTTTTGAGTCACTTTATAACAGCAGAATATTTTCACAACCTTAATACCTTTGTAATTCCATGATTTCTTATTAATCAAACACATTTTAGTTGAGTCTCCACTTCCTTTTCAGTACTTTGCAGAATTTCATTGCTCTTTATATCTACTGAATATGTAGTTGTGTGTGTCATAGTATTTGGAGGCTCTTCATAAAACTTTACTCTGTATTCACTGACAAAAACTTGTTTGTGTCTAGGGTGGTAATAAATAGAAGTTGAGTATTCGCACACACTCGTAACATGCTTGAAAATAAGCTAATTCTTCTGGTTAGCATTACAAAAATAGGAAACTCTAAAGGTAGGAAATGCAAAAATAAGGCATAATTGTGTGCTCTTCAGTCAGTCAGCTTTAGTTTTATGTAGGTTGTACATTTTTTGTTCATGAACTCTGCCCCTCAGCACTTGCAGCACGTTCAGGAGGAATCTGACTTGCTGTGAGCTACTGTTCAATGTTTAGTTACCGATGTTGCCATGTATCTTACTCCTTGCATAGTCTTCAAACCTCATGTTGAAAACAAAGAATTATTTTCATATGAGATCATCACCATACCCAGTACCCAAACATGAAGTGGATTTTTTTCTAACAATACCTCCATGAGGTGTACAATAGTCAGTAATTCACAGATAGTGACTCTATACCAATTGTGATTAGAGGTAAAAGTATCTACTGATCTTCCTCTATATTTTACAATTTCTATTCGCCCTCCCAATTAATTTTTCAGTTAGAAGCACTTGAACAAATTACGTCTCCCAGTGGCTTCACTTTCTGGTGTAAAACCTAGAGGAATTGGGACCAAAGTCCTCGTCTGCTCTGACAATATTTGTCTTGTTGTCCTCTTCCAGCATCTGTAATACAGGAGGGTCCTAGAGAAAGCAGCCTGCTCTGCAGTAACTCTCATTCACTGTGGTGTTGTCACTCACATCCTAAATACAGCAGAAGGCATTTGGAAACAGGAAGTGCAGTTGTGTGATTAGACTTCATACTGGAATATGAATGCAAAAGCTGACTTAAGATCATGAGCTGCTTCAAGGCCCAAATTTGTTCAACGTAATGGACTTCTACAGTTCTGTGTGTACTTCCATGGGTTTTCAAACTGTACCAAGAGAGCAGCAAATTCTAACTTACGGCCAACCACTTTGAGATCCCATTTGAAGCTGTTCCTTGCACTGCTCTGACCACAGCTGGTCAGTACTTCCCGAGTGTGGAGGGAGAGACTGTGTTAGCAGACTACAGGCAAAGGACAGCACAAGTGGAAAGACAGTATTTTGCTAAAATCCCTGACTCTGTTATAGACCCCCATGGGAAGAATATATTATGTGTCAGAAAATTTCCAGTCATTTTCCCCCATTTTTTCTGCTTCAGCTTACTTGCTTTCTCCCTCTTTCCCAGTTGTTCCTCACCAAAAGTGACATCTCAGCATTTTTGTTCACTTCACTGGTTTGCATTTCCTGGCCCAGTCAGACACCCTTTCCTCTCCCCCCTTTTCATGCGTCCTCATATTTAACCATTGGGGTGCAGGTCTTCTTTGGCATTTTTCTGATCTCATTTTCTTCTGTTCTGTCTCCATCTTCTGACTTCTAGTCTTGGCTTACTGATACCATCCCAGACTTCCAGTACCTTCCCTTTCACTTCTTCTGTAGCTATTTTCACATCTACACTGTGATACTCATCCTCTTGGACCTAAAAAGACAGGAGATGTGTCAAGAGCGGAGGAGGATGTGTGCTGTCTATTCTGATGGAATTTCTGCTCGCACAACATGTTTCAGGGCTCAAGGAATTGCACAGATTTTACTACCCATTTAATCGGACGTAATGACTTGTATGGATGCAGCAATCCATGGTTAAACATGTATGTGGTATAGCTGAGAAGCCCATTTCCTTGAGTGCCCTTTGACAGGAAGATGTGTTTACAGATGAAGTCTGCTGGTTGCTCTGTTATTCTACTTATGTTGCAGCTGACTTAGACAAACTGAGCCTGCCTTCATACACAATAAAGTAAATAAAAGTTTGGGGTGAGTGCCTTAATCTACAATTGTAGTCTGTCTTCTGAACTTTCTTTAAAAATTTCCACACACCCCAGAATTTTGTATTGGGATTCCTTTGTAGGTGTGTGAGTTAACCACCTAAAATATTTTCAGAAGAAAGTGATGGTTCTCTTGTGATCTGGAGTGGTGCTGTAGGCTGGGTTAAAAATAAGACCAGTGTCTTCAGGGTCTTTCTTATATGAAAGCTGCAGGACGTGCTCATGAGTGTATTTGGGAGTTGTTACCATGTGTGATTAATGTGTGTAGGTATCCTTCTGTGGCAATAGCCTGTATCTGCTTTCTCATCTTTAGTTTTTTAAGCTTTTCTAAATACAGTGTGGTTCGTCTTGGCCATTCCAACTACTATTACTGTGGCTGGGTCAACCATTAAAAAATACTTTGTGTATAGTTACTTTAAAGCAAGAGGCACATTGCTGTTTGTAAGCATGGTTTTGTGAGTCAGTTTTGATGCTGTCACCAGTTGTGTCATCCCTGATTTCTCATACAAGTGAATGACAAAGTTCTTTCTTGAAATATTTGAGTACAATGTGCATATAAACGTGGATTATGTTTCTTTAGCATTCTGTGAACTAAAGAGTTTGCAAGTAGATGCAAAACAGGATGTATATGTGGACATAGGAATATTTTGAGAAATAGGGTTTGTTTTAATGGCTTATTTTAAAGACTACCTACTAGCTTTGGAGCTATTTAGCTTCTTTTTAGACATGTCTTAAATTAAACCTAAAACTTTGCAGATCAGGGTTTAAAATAGTTTGGAAGACTTTGCATGGTTCATGCAGATTAAGCTGGATCGGTTTACAGAAAGTGTTAGATTAAAATCTTTTAATGATTCCAGGGGTGTGTTCCCCTTATAAGTTTGTTTATTAGTGGAAATGAATACAACATGGCGTGGCTTTATGGCCTCCGGGCAGACGTCAGAGGGCTGTTCCCCTGGTTTCGGGTTGTACTGCTCACCAACATGGAGGTACGGACCCTGCCCACTGCTTCCTGATTCCAAAAGACCTTGCTGTGCTCTAGCTTAACATACCTGCGAGAGCTCAACAGTAACTGAGGTATAAGAGATCACTTGCTCCTAGATGGAAGTGCAGTGAAGGATGTACTACAGCCCTGCTGAAATTCTCTTGTTCAGTTTTCTTTGATTACTAAAAAGCTGAAACTATAACAAAAAGTTCTAAACTCTAGCAGTTTACCTACTACATACTAACCTTGGTCTCACTAGTTCCAAAAGAATACAGCTGCAACATGCTCTTTCCTAACAGTGTGCCCAGACTTGCCCAGTTGCCTGTATTCTGAAGCTTTGCAGCCAGGCCTGGGCTGCGGAAGTTGCGTGCTGAGCGCAATCTCGCCCAGCTTGTTATGGTAGGGCCCGCTGCAGGGGTCACTCAAGGTGCTTTTCTTGGCTGTGTTAGCCCCTTTTTGCTAGTGCTGGTGTTACAAAGTGGCTGAAACACTTGGGGTTTGTTTCTACAGAAGCTCCCTATGGCCTGAGATGATCCTGCTGCAGTTCCTCCCTGTCCTTGTGCTGCAGCAGCTGGCCGGGGCGATGCCTCAGGCAGACGCTGTGGCTGAGGGCATCAGCCGTGCTGCTCCATCACCTCAGGGCCAGGGAGGTGGCTGGGGGTGTGCAGCTGTAGGGAACAGGCCTGCCCTCCCTTGGGAGCGTGCAGCTGGAGGGGATGGGCCTGCCCTCCCTTGGCTTAGCTGATGGGCTCGTGGGCACTGACATGGCCCCACAGGCCCATGGTGCAGCAGTCTGAGGTAGCCTGTTTAGAATGCTGCCTGTTGCTCGTTCTTCCAAAGAAGCTGTTAGCAGCTGGCTGTGTTCCAAAGTGACACAATTAATCACAAATTTCCAAATCAAGTATAATTACAAGGTGCATGGAATGAACAGAAATGTATCGTAGTTGAAATCAATGACATTCGGTTTTGACTAGGTGATATTAATTGGATGAAATTGCCATTTGGATGGTGCTTAATAAAAACATTGAAATAACCAAAGAGACTGAAAGGAACAAGATTTATTCCACCTTTCTGCAACACTGCTATTAAAGCTGACCCTGTCTGAATAACAGATTTTATTTTATTTTAAATGAAATGGCTAGAATGTCATTCCAAAACAAAACTATTATTTTGTGTAAGACTTGTCAGAAACTGCAGTGTGGGTTAATTTGTTTGCTAGTTCGTTATAACAGGCAAAATAACGAACTTTATTTCTGTCACTTTCCGTGTGTTAGGTTATGGACTAATGCCTCCTTAAAATTTTTGAAAATCCTATTTCCTAGCAGCCTTCATGATATGTCCTTTGTACTTATGATACTGAAAAAGAGTGTGTAGCAGTGGGATCTGCTCCTTAGTGAAATAAGTGAGGAAATTTTTAGGTGTGTTTCAGGGAAAACACAGAAAATGTCTTAATTTGCAATATTAATGAAACCCTTCCTATCTCATTATTCTTTCTTTTAGCTTTCCTTTAGGAGCACCTGCCAAGATCACTCAGTAGAGTTGCGTTGAGAAGTTCTACTATTGTCAAAAGGGATCATTTCTAAGTGATGAAAAATTGAGTCTTTTTTTCACGTGGTCTGTCCTAGTGACATTAACAGCATGAAACAACACAGCTTTCAAAGAGCTAAATAATCTAGAATTTATAGAGTTAAGCTAAAATATTACTCTTATGTTGTGTTGCAACATGCGTATCCGGTCCTAGAAGTGTTTTTAAAAAAATCTTCTAGATGGAGGATAAACAGTGCTAAATATGGTAATAACATTAAGCTACAAAATTCCTTACAATTGTGTCAGTGTGCCTTGGAAACTTCACACATACTGGAGCAGGGCAATATTTATATCTACGAGAAGACATTCTTTTGCCAGCTATGGCTGCTTTTGATTTGCACTGAATCCATCTAGATTTGCACATTATCAGCAGGGGTTTTCTAGAGTTATGAAATGCAAAACTGTTAAATGAAAATATTAATCATATACTCTTCTGTGTTTTAAAGGATATGTTGTAGGGATACTTGTGGAGCTTTTTGTTATTCTCCTGAGTACACTCGAAAGTACTGCATGTTGCAGTACCGTGATTTCACAGAATCACAGAATGGTTGAGGCTGGAAGGGTCCTCTGGATGTCACGCGGTCCAACCGTTTGCTCAAGCAGGGGCACCCAGGGCCACTTGCACAGGACCATGCCTGGATGGCTTTCGAATGTCTCTATTTTGAGTTCTCCCAGCTAGTACTGAACAAGGATTTTTTTAGTCTTTGGCCATAAAGATGTGTGTTTCCAAAGGAAGTATGTTTTTGGTGGATTGGAGAGTGAAAAATTTTATTTCCCTACCTAGTCCCAGGTTCTTCTGTTCTGCTGCTTTTAATTCCTGATATTCTGCACTTAAGGTAAATAATATTGCTAGGAAGCAAATAGCTGTGGGAAGAAGACCATTAAATTGAAAGTGCTTAACTTCTAGTATTTATATTTTTAAAGTGGTATTGTTTTTGTACATAATAGTCATATTGGAGAGTCCATAAGCTTGTTTTAAATTAGCTCATATGCATTTGCAGTGCTTATCTGTTAAGATTCCATTGCACTGATTTTCAAGAATAGTTACATGATATAAGGTAAAAAATTTATCACCAGCCTGAAGTGATAAATAGGTAATTTTTTTTTAATTCTTACTATTTTTTAATCAGAGAAACTCCACTCTCAAGTATTTTATGCTGTTTTATTCCATGGCGCTTGTAACCTGTTGTACTTGGTCTGGCAGGGGTGCAGCTGACTTTCTTCATAGCAGCCAGTATGGTGCTGTGTTTCTCCTACAAGGCAAGGTTAAGAGGGTTCGGGTTGTTCAGAAAAGAAGGCTCCAGAGAGGCCTTACTGCAGCCTTAATATGCAGCAGAGATTTAAAGGGAGCTTATAAAAAAGACAGAGAAGGACTTTTTGCCAGAGCCTGTTGTGACAGGGTAAGGGGCAACCATGTTAAACTGAAAGAGGATAGATTTAGATTGGATATCAGGAAGAAATTTTGCATGATGAGGCTGAATGGGGCTTTGAGTGACCTGATCCTCGTGAAAGATGTCTCTGCCCGTGGCAGGTGGCTTGGAACTAAGGGGTCTTTAAGAGTCCTTTCCAACACAAACCAGTAATTGCGCAGTATCAAGGCCTTTTCTCCTCTACCTTCACTTCCCTTGCAGCAGGCAAGAAATTGGGAGTGGATACAGCTGGGACAGCTTCCGTGAGTTGACCAGAGGGACATTCCATACCATATAATGTCCTGCTCAGCGATGAAACTGGAGGAGCAGAAAAAGAAGTTTGGGGGGATGTGTTGTCTTCCAAAGTAGCCTTTGCTCAGAGACTGGCTTGGCACTTGTCTGCTTGTGCGAGGTGGTGAGAGGCTGCCTTTCAATCACATGGGTTTTTTTCTCTCCATCTTTCATTCACTTTATTAAATTGTCTTCATCTCACCCCATGAGTTTTCTTCCTTCTGCTCTTCATCATCTTGCTGCGGGGGGTGTGCTTAGCTGTTGGCTGGTCAGCCCACCACGCTTGGCTTTGCTCAGGTTCAGTGGACTAGGTAGGTTTGTTTTTTCTCTCAAAGACATTAAGAAAAAAAAAAAAAAAAAAGTACCAAAATGCTATTTGCTCTAGTAGTGAGAATTTTGGAAACATTTTGCTTTGCTTGGAGGATTCAGGCTTGGAGGATCCAGGCTCCTGAATTTTTCGATGAAATTAGGTAGTTTTCAGGAAAGCATGTTGCTATTTGATGGGGATACAGAGGTAGAGAAAGAAGATCAGAAACTTCTCTACAATGAATTCACATATGCTACTTAAATTACCATGGACAGAAAAGAGGAGATTGCATAGAGATCAAAACAGGCATGCTACTATAAACTGTTAATCTAGGAAAGTTGTGGATAACAACATTTTATCATAAGGAGATACACCGCAGATTCTTAATACAGGTTGTGTTTTGAGACAGAGAAATTAGTGAGTTCTCAGCAACACAAAGCTGTGAGATAGGTGCTTTGCAGTTTACAAGAGAGACCTCTAAAGTGCTTTGGGAAGGACTGTTGTTACTTCTACCTTTCCCATTTTGTTGAATTTGTAAATAGGTGTCTACTTTGCTCTATGTCTTTTAGCACAGCTAATGCTCCAGAAGATGATGCTCTAAACAGGTATTCCCGAACAGAGAGGACAGCTTACAGCAGATACAGCAGGGATGCAAATTCTTCTGGGGGTTCAATACCGAGTAGTGCTTTGGAAAAGAGGATTGAGGAACTTGAAAGGGTGAGTACCAACTAACATCTGCATGGTAGGCATCTGAAATAAAGTACCTTTGAAACCCCATGGGGAACTCACAAGTGAAATATGCAGAAATGATGCTCAGTGCTTGAGGCACAGCTACATAGGTCTGTAAACATGTAAAGAAACCATCTGACAGAACGTGAACTTTCAAATCATCAGAAATGTTTCGTTTTCATTTGGTGTGAAAGTGTGAAATAGTTGAGGTAAAGGTAATACTCCCAGAGAGCCAGCTGTGCTGTGTGTATTTGTCACATGTACTTCGTGACACACCAACACAGGGCAAATAA
>VXAV01006944.1:317408-358655 GCA_013399715.1 Alectura lathami | reverse complement strand
TTTTTTTTAGACTTAGGGAAGCCAGATTTGAGTGATGTGCTGTAATCCTCCAAATCACCTTATTTCTGAAATAATTCAACTATGAATAACAGAAAATGGAGGAAGATTTAAGGACTTTTCCTTGTCTTGAGCACTGATTTGCTGAATTTCTAATGGCCGTTTTCATTTTTATTGTGTGCAATGCCAAAGATCTCACAAGTCTTTGTTCCCTTGTTAACTGTAGTATAAAACAAGGAGAAAAAAAAATAGTATAAAAATTGCAAGCTGAAAGTTTACTTATTTGTCTTTTGAGCCCCTGTCTAATTTTGGGTTCATGCTTAAGGTAGATATTAATTAAACATCTCTGGAACAGGAGATAGGACACAAATTTGATGTGGGTAGTATATTTTCTTAGACGTGATTCCTTACCTCCTTGAAATGTAAAAGCTTGAAGACTTTTGGGTTTGACTTCCTTTTGTGTGTCTGGTGGGGTGGTGTTTTGTTTTAATGTTAATAACTTAAACCCGTGTCTTTAAAACAATTACATTTGACACCAGTATGTATTCTGTTCTTAGGAACTTGCAAAGGAGAGACAGGAAAATGTGAGATTAATGAAGATGACACAGGACAAAGAGGAACTAATTGGAAAGCTGAAGGAAGAAATCGATTTATTAAACAGAGTAAGCATATATTTTCTTACCCGGTGCTATATGAAAAGGGGATAAAAGCCTCTGCGTTCTTAGTGCTCTTCTTCAGGTACCCATAACCACTTCGCAAGGTCAGAAGAGAAGTGCTGTTTCTTTTTTTTTTTTTTTTTTGTAACTTATTTACATGCCTCTTGAAATGTTACAAAAATACATTTTCCAAGTGGCTTCTGTTCACCATCATTTACTTGCAGAACTTTTTTTATTACTGGAGTGCATAATTGTCTTGTTGCTGCAATTTTTTTGTAGAACAGGATTATAAAAGCAGGTGTCCTTTACTGCCCCTTCCAAAATCAGTATGTAGCATACAGAGAAGTAACTAATTTTGGGGTTCAAGTTTTCTCAATAAATTGTTAACCAAAATTTCTGTCAGAAAAAGTAATTATAGCTTTAATATCAATCTAGTCAGTTCTTATTTGCTAATAACAGTTTAGGTAACCTTAGGCAGATTTGGAAGTGGGAAACTATTTATATTCTGACCCGTACTATCATACTCTGTTGTTGTTCCCAACATAAAGGTATAACAAGACATGGGTCAGAAGACTTGGGTTAGCTGTGCTCTTGCAAGGTGTGTAGGCAGGAGAAGAGGTTTAGAACAATGAGGCATGTTTGAGGATGGTACAGGATAAAAAATTTTGAAGTTAGTATAAAATACCAATTTTAACAAGTCCTGGTTTAATGGCAAACTAGTTAGATTAGTGACCTTGTCTCACACATCCTGATTGATGTGCAGAGCCTGGATGTACTGGGGAATTATGCTTCTACTGTTCATGCTCTACCATCATGGGAAGATACAGACCTTCCCATAAGAATGCAACAAAAAAAATCAGAAATGGCCTTGTTCAATCCAACAGTGAAGGGAGGCAGCACCTCTGTGTGCATTGTGGTAAACTTTTCATTTTGTGGTATTCATATGTAACAATGGAGGACAACATACTGAAAAGTTTGCAAACTAATCTACAAGACTAAACCAGCTGAGATTATTCTGAAACTTGTCCATTGTTTATTTTTATAAAGAAAGTTGGAATTTATAGGATAAATGTAATATTGGCAGTTTTGGAGAAATTTCTGATTTAATTGGGAAATTGGTCTTTATGCCATTTTCACATTTGGCAAGGAATCTCTCACATCTAAACTGATGACTTTAGTATTAGTTAAGGAAACTGTTCACTCCTATGTAGTGAGTGGCTGAGCTGGTCGCATCTGATTGCCTGTCTCAGAGGTCAGAAAGAAAAAAAAACCACAGAAATACCAAAATCACTGTAAGCTTGTGTTTGAAGACCATGACAGTTTCTAAGGTTTACTTTTTCAAAAACAATGTTCTTTTTTTCTACTGTGTTTGAAGGATAATGTCCTAAATTAAATCCATCAAGTGTCTGATCAGAAACCATCTTTGAACATTTCTGGTAAAGTTAAATAGGCCGTTGCATCGAAGTGCAATGGCAATTTCTGCTTGTGTGGAAAGAAAACACAGATCAAAATACACTCATTCCAAAAAACTCTTTACTACAGAATGACTGAAACTGCACCATTCAATGAGATGTGCCCAGTGCTCCCTAGGTAGTCTCCATTAAATGCAGAAGAGAATGTTTTCTTACTTTTTTCTGCATCAGGACAACATTTATCATAACTATAACATTATGTATTAGTTTTATTGCAGTGCAGCTTTTATGCTTGAATCCCACAGGCTTTTCTTAACGTTGAAATAGCTGCCTTTTAACTTTCTGACCATCTTACTAGTTTGTCTTACCAAATCTGAAGCCAGCATGTCTCAAGTACATTAAAACAGATACAATTTTACTTTCTTTTTTAGTAGCTGTTGGATTTTTGACTGCTTTTATGTTGGCTATCCATGTGGATTTAGAAAGAAGAAAGCTTTAGAATAGTAAGAAAAGCTACAGAAGTATTACAGCATTCTCATGACGGAAAAGCATGAAAGTTAGTATGTCAGTCATATTTGCCTAACGTTTATCTTTGCAACTGTGTTCATGAGAGTGAGCACTTGAACATCCATCTGTCCTTCATAGAACATTGCTGTGGCACCAGCATCAGATGCTTTACGTGGAGGAGCAGTTGTGATCCTCTTCAGATGAGAGATGTCCTGATGACTTAGTGAGCTTATGCAGTGATCTTTTTAAAAGGTTTTCCTTGTAGAGAACCTAAATAGAGGTCTTGAAATTTGACAATCTATACATTCGTGGTACTGCTCCACCATTCTCATTCATCAAAAAATGCTGTTACTGCACATTAGGTTGCACAGACATGGAAAGAATTTCAAGTCAGAGAGCCTCAGTGCCATTTTATTGCATAGCTTTCTGACTGCTCAGCCCTCATGTTTAGAGAAATGTTCTTTCTGGAAGTTTCAGTCGGTTCATGACCGCAGATGCATCCTTCATTGGCAGAGAACTTGTGTTACACTTGAAAAGTTATTTTTCCAAGAATCCTGAAGACCTGTTGGCAGACTTTTTCTCATTTTAAGTAAATACATTTATTTAATGTGAAAATATGATTTTACTGCGAACAGTCAGTACAAAGATACAGCATTTATATTGAGAACCAGAAAAGGCTTTTTGCCATAAATAGCATCTTTTCATTTCAGTAGATTAGTCACCAAAAGTACATCTGCTACCTTTTTTATAAGAAAAGGGTGTGCTTGTGGCCAAGAAGGCCTCTGGGACCCTAGGGTGCATTAAAAAGAGCGTGGCCAGCAGGTCGAGGAGGGTGATCCTCCCCCTCTGCCCTGGTGAGGCTTCATCTGGAATACTGTGTTCAGATCTGGGCTCCTCGGTACAAGAAAGACAGGAGAGACTCTCTCTTCTGGAGAGAGTCCAGCATGTGGCCACAAAGATGATTTGGGGTCTGGAACATCTCCCATATGAGGAAAGGCTGAGAGAATTGGGGCTCTTCAGCCTGGAGGAGACTAAGAGGGGAGCTAATCAAAGTGTATAAATATCTAAAATCCGGGAGCAGAATGGGTGAGGCAGCGCTCTTTTCAGTGGTGTCCAGCGACAGGACATGGAGCAATGGGCAAGAACTGGAATACAGGAGGTTCCATACAAATCTAAGAAAAAAATTCTTTACTGTGAGGGTATTGGGGCACTGGAACAGGCTGCCCAGGGAGGTTGTGGAGTCTCCTTCTCTGGAGGTATTCAAGACCCACCTGGACGCCTTCCTGCGCAACCTGCTGTAGGGAACCTGCTTTAGCAGGGGGGTTGGACTGGATGATCTCCTGAGGTTCCTTCTAACCCCTACAGTTCTGTGATTCTGTGATTGCTTAATAAAGACCTCAAGGGAAGGGTATCTGAAGATGCAGAACTGAACTTGGTGAGGCATGTAAAGAATAACAAGGGATTCTACATGTACATTGGTCAGAAGAGACAGGCCAAGGAGAGTGTACCCCTTCTAATAAATGAAAAGGGTGAACTGGCTTCAATGGGCATGGAGAAGGCTGAAGTATGCAAGTTCTTTGCCTCAGTCTTCACTGCCAGTGAGACTTTCCATGTCTGTCACATCCCAGAACCTCTGGACAGCGGTTGGGGGAGTAAAATCCCTCTCACTGTAAGAGCAGATCAAGTCTGAGACGGCCTCATGAATTTGAGCGTGTACAAGTCTATGGGGCCAGACGACATGCATCCCAGGGTTCTGAAGGAACTGGCTGTTGCAAAGTTGCTCTCCATCGTATTGGAAAAGTCATCACTGTCGGGTGAAGTCATCAGTGACTGGAAAAAAGGAAAAATCAGTCCCATTTTTAAGAAAGGGAAAAAGGAAGACCTGGGGAACTACAGGCCACTGAGCCTCATGTCTGTGCCTGGGAAGATCATGAAACAGATCCCTCTGGAAGCTGTTTTAACGCATATGTGAGACAAGGAGGTGATCCAGGATGGCCAGCACAGCTTCACCAAGGGCAGGTCATGCCTGACCAATCTGGTGGCCTTGTGCGATGGGGTGACGGCATCGGTGGACCAAGGAAGGGCGATGGATGTTGTCTATCTGGACTTGTGCAAGGCCTTTGATACGGTCCCAAACCACCTTCTTCTCTCTAAATTGGAGAGATGTGGATTGGATTTGAAGGGTGAGCTATGCAGTAGATAAAGAATTGGTTGGATGGTCACAGCCAGAGGGTTGTGATCAATGGCTCTATGTCCAGGTGGAGGCAGGTTATGAGTGGTATCCCGTCTCAGTGTCCGTCTTGGGACCGGTGCTCTTCAACATCTTTATCAATGACAGTGAGATTCAGTGTACCCTCAGCAAGTTTGCTGATGACACTAAACTAAGTTGATACCCCTGAAGGAAGGGATGCTATCCAGAGGGACCTGGACAGGCTGCAAAAGTAGGCCCACGAGAACCTCATGAGGTTCAACAAGGCCAAGTGCAAGGTGTTGCACTTGGGTCGGGGCAAGCGCAGGTGTGTGTAGAGACTGGGAGAAGAACTCCTTGAGAGCAGCCCTGCGGAGAAGGACTTGTGTATTGTGATTGACGAAAAGCTGGCCATGAGCCAGCAGTGCGCTCTTGCAGCCTAGAAGACCAACTGCATCCTGGGCTGCATCAAGAGAGGGGTGGCCAGCAGGGAGAGGGAGGGGATCGTCCCCCTCTGCTCTGCCCTTGTGAGACCTCACCTGCAGTACTGTGTCCAGGCCTGGGGCCCCCAGCACAAGAAAGACGTAGAGCTGCTGGAGCAGGTCGAGAGGAGGCCACAAAGATGATCAGAGGGCTGGAGCACCTCTCCTATGAAGAAAGGTTAAGTTCAGTTTGGAGAAAAGAAGGCTATAGGGAGACCTCGTTGTGGCCTTCGAGTACTTGAAGGGAGCTTATGAATGGGAAGGAGAGCGACATTTTACATGGGTTGATATTGATAGAACAAGGGGGAATGGTTTTAACTAAAAGAGGGGATATTTAGGTTAGATATTAGGAGGAAATTCTTCACTCAGAAGGTGGTGAGGCACTGGCGCATTCTTCCCAGAGAAGCTGTGGATGCCCCATCCCTGGAGGTGTTCAGGTCTAAGTTGGGCAGCCTGGTCCAGTGGGTGGCAACGAGCCCACAGCAGGGTGCTGGAGCTAGGTGATCTTTAAGGTCTCTTCCAACCCAAATCATTCTATGATTCTATGAAGTATTTGTATGCTAAGTTCAGCTGTCAACTAGTTTACACTTGGTCATTTCTCATCTTACTGGCACAACAGTTAAATGTGTATTTGGATATAGTCTGTCACTGAGAATTCACAATCCAATTAGTGTCAGTGGTGTAGTGATTGGTTCCTTGTTAAGTCCAAGCTTTCCTGCTATTGTATCTTATTTACTAATAATCATAAATTAGCATTGCAATTATTAATTTTGAATAAGAATCTTTGAATTATAGAGTAGACTTATATCTCTCAGTCCATTATTTTCTTAGATATTTAAAATGATTTAATTATTCTTCCTGGATCATATTCAAGAACTTCTTTGGAATGTTATTTTATCAGCATAGAATTTCAGAAACTGTTTATATTCTATTTTGTATAAGTGAGAGGTATTTTTATACAGAAAGCTTTTAGGTAAGCTTTAATTGAGCCACCTAATGGCTCTGTTAAAAGCATGATCAAACACAATATTACATTCACTGAACTAAACAATGCCATTTTATTGAAAAAACTATTTTCCCTTTCATCTGATTATTGATCTGCACAAGAGATAAAACAAATTGTGTTTTCTAAAATTACATAGTAAACTGTGTTTACAGTGGGTGTTCATCAAAACTTTTGCATGTTTAGATGTTTAAGTCACTTGTATGTGTTACTTTCAGAACACTGAAATGGTTTTCCAGGAAGCCAGGAATTTCTGCTAGTGATTTTTGCTTCCCCATTACAAAAACAAAAGACTAATTGCAAAGGTTTCACAGGATGGATTTGGGCTTGGCAAATTGAAGAGACTTTTAAAAATAAAAAAAAAAAACAACGATTAACACAGTCTCTAGAATGCAATTCTGGAATGACCCCACTGAAAAGAAACAAGAAAATAGGCTCCTTATGTTAAACAGCGCATAACAACTTCAAGGAACAAGAGAAAAAATCTTTTCCCTATTACTGATTTATTTTTGATCTGGCCTGACAACACCAGGGATTTGCGGACAGATGAAAAGGCATCTGAAATCTCTGATTAGGGTCCTGGTTCTGCCTCCTTTTGGCTGCCTTTCATTTTCCTCCTCAAAGTGCTGTCCCTGACGTCACTATTTCCTCAGTTTTTTGTTCTCATTCTGTTTCTTCCATGTTGTTTGTACAATAAAATTATTTTTTACTGAACTACGGCTTACAGCAGTAGCCAGTATCATCATTTTTCAGCTTAAAGACTTGGGAAGACTTGGTAGGAAGTCAAGCACTGAAACTGGAAACTGTTTAAATAGTAGAAGGTGGAAGAGGGATGGACATTTGTGGAACAATCTATTTTAAGCACACATTTTTGTACATACCTTTTCTATTCTTCCAGTAGGAGTTTAGATAGAAGTTAACAATATGCCTTTTAATTTTCTTTGTCCCCAGAAAATGAAAAAAATGGACACGGAGTACTTTTCCTGTAAAAAAAAATGATGCTTAATTTAAAATATACAAAGCAGACTTTATTCCAGTAGTAACCAGTGATGTATATATATGGAAGTGAGCTATACAAGCACAGTCTGGGGAGCAGAGGAGGTAGCTGATGAATGATCTCCAAGTAATCACACCCATCCTATTTCGATGTCTTGTTGCATTAATTCCTGCTGTAGCTTCAGTTTTGCCCAAGTGTTTCCACTTCTAGGTGCTTGCATATGTGCATATAATTCTAATGTTTTTTAATTATGGTAGAATTGAAAAAATGACAGTTTAAGCAGATTTAAGGGTAGGTATTGTGACACTGACTCTTCTCAATCCCAGCTTGATTTCAGAACTCAGATATTAAATTCCTGCAGGTGCTAATTACAAGTTTGTGTTTATGTCCTCAGAAATGTTTCTCTTCTTTCTTTCATAGGACCTAGATGATATAGAAGATGAAAATGAACAATTGAAGCAAGAAAATAAAACCCTCTTAAAAGTTGTTGGACAGCTAACAAGGTAGAAGATTCAAGCCTCAGTGAGGAAAGATTTAAAAACTACTGATTGAACATTAAGGTCAATATAGTAATACTTCCTGTGTTGCAGTATGTTATAATAACTGTCTTTATATTTATTGTTAGGAAACCAGATGAATGTTTATTTTCATAGTACTTTCTTCTTCATGCAATGAAATGGCATCAAAATTGGGGTATATTTTTACCTTTCATTTCACATCAGCATGGTTTAAATTTTTGACATATTTCAAAATACTAAATTTACAAATTTTGGGACTTTATATCTTCAGATTACGTCTGGATATATTACAGTAATTTAAAATTCATAGCACCACGATCACTGTTAGTCCGTGTGGGTGTATATTTTTGAAATGAATGGAAGCAATACATATATGCTTTGTTTACACAGATCCAAAATATATATTTTTTGTGAAATATTTCCTTTTTTGTTTCAACAGCTGTAAAGTGGATGCCTTATTACTGATGTATAACATTTTGCAGATTGATTACTTGCTTTAAAAACTCTTGTATGTTGAGGTTTTTTTACTGTTTCTGAAAGACTGACAGTAGTAGAGTAGTAGCAATATTTTTCTGTATAGCAGTATTCTGGCAGGAGGGGGAGTTTTTATTAAAAAAAATAAATCACCTGTGGATTCAGCATTAATGAGTTCTTAGAATCACATTGAAGTTGTGCATTGCAGTTTATTTTAAAGCTTTTGCTTTAGCAATGAAATGCAACTTTGCTATCAAACAGTAAATTTGTTTGCTGTGTTGAGAACACAAACAAAGCCTGGAGCTTTCATTTTCGCAAAGACACTTCTGCAATAGGTTTCTATTTAACGCTGTTGTCTTAAGATTTGTAGTGATCATAATCAATGTTTTTTATGTTTCATTTTTTAAGCTGGGTCAAAATTTTTGTGTACAACAAAGTAGAGAGGAACACAAGTGATTCATACCCTTTTGAAACAACGTTTTCTTTTTAAAAAAAAAATTATCCTTGATTTTAAACTAACAAGGTGGTTTAAGAAGTGCCTGTTTAGATATTACACTTATGACTGCACACTGATTCTTCTATGACCTGATAGTAGACAAAATTGTCATTTTACATAAACCATAGACTTGGTTAACAGTTTCCTTCTTAAAATTCTTTTTAAGCTGAAATTTGATGTACTTAATTTCATCTTAATAAAGCATATATTTCATTCTTAATCAGGATAAATATTTATGTTATTTGAATCAGGAGACCTAAAAGGAAAATATTTTGAAGAGTCCAGGCTTTTTCTTGCCAATTCAGAAGTCTGGTGTCAGAGCACTGCATGCATATAGATTTTGTTACCTTAAAACGTTAAGGCAACTTTAGTACATACTAACAGTCATCTTTTCAGATTTGCCAGTTGTTTCCAGACAGTATCTAATTACTGTAATTGATTCTTAAAGTTCAAATTCAGGAATTACTGTTATGCCTTGGATTGTTTTGGCTATAGGATAGGTTATTTTACCTTTGTGTATTTTAATGAGGAGGAACGTTTCAGAGCTTTAAAGTATTTTTCAAGAGATATTTTTGAAGATACTCCATGGTGCCTTGAAGCTTTTCTTCGTAGTGGAAGAGATATCCCCTCGGACATCGTTTAAAACCTTATCTCAGGGTTTTAAATGGTATGGGGGGTGGGAGTGTTCTGGCCCTCTACGCTACGACATTCACCAGTGAATATGTGTCTTAGTAATAGTTAAACAGTAAGAAGTTTGTTTATCACTTCCATAAAGTTAAAAACTGAAAGTCATATGAAATCATTTGAGATGTATGCCTTCTGAATAAATACAAAACTTTTCTCTGGAAGAACATTTGTTTTCCCTCTGAGTGTACTAAGTAGGAAATATACGTACAGATTTAAGGCATAGGATGTCAAACGTACTGAAACATCTTTAAGTGCTTAATGCAGAAGCACAGATCCTAATACAATGTTGTAAATTAGGTACTGCCTAAACTATGTTTCACATACCAAAGAACAATGATGACAAAGAACATAACCAAGAATTGTTTGTTGTCATATTTACCTCTTCATGGTTTGCCTCTTATGTGTATTGACTAAAACGTAGCAGCAGAAACTCCAAAATTAGAATTTGTTTTTTAACCTGGATGCTCACTTGGGATGGTATTACTTGGCAGAACCACTTGTGATACCCTACCTTGAAGAGGCGAGGGAAATTTCCAAATACTTGAAAATTGTAATCCTTCAGGCAGAAAGTATGAGCAATTTAACTGTTGGGAGCTCACACCTAAAGTACTTGAGGACATTATTGTTTGCGTTGTGTGCAGATGTTCTGTATACGAGTATAAAATGCTTCATAGTCCTAAAAGCACCCACAAATTGTATCTGCTGACATTTCTGCTGAGATTTTTGAAGAGTTGATGGCTTTTTGTAAAGACCTACTTCAGTAATAATTCGCTATTACTTAAGTTTTCAGTCTCTTGAGAGAAGTTTAGTAGACTCTAGGAATAATCATGTTACTTAGAATGTTATTAATTGTCTAGTCACTACTTGCCATTATAGGTTTATTTCAGTAGGGTGTCCTTATAATCAAGCTCAGCCATAGAGTAGGTTGTTACACTAGGTGATCTGAAGATGTTAAATTAGCTGCCTTGCCAGCAGTTTGCTGACTGGTGTCTGTGTGCTCTCCAACCCAGCACCTTAATTTTTCTCTGCTGTCTGATTTAAAAGCAGATACACTGCTGCAAGTGGGAACCCACCTCACTTGCAAAGGCTGTACGATTCCTTGATGAATCTGGATATTAACATACCTGGGATAAATTAATCAGAGCTTTTTTTTCAAACGTGGCATTATTATATACTGTTAACTGTATGAGAAAGTCTCTTGGAGATTTCTGAAATTTCCTGTCTTAAAATTTGTACTGAACTTGCTTAGGTCTACCATATGTGTTTCTGGGTAACTGAGTCATGTAGGAAACTTAAACAGAAAAGTACCCCTGTTGACTAAAACAGATCTAATGTTTGTGGGATTTAGTCCATAAAGTAGAGTGTGAAGCATATATAAATGTTGGTGATTTCTACAAGGATATTCAACATTGTGCATTTTTCATTTTAAAATATTGAAGTGGCTATGTTAAAGTTCAGTGATACTTGATGTATATATTAACGAAAAGAGTACAGTCTCTGTTTGCAAATGAGTGTTTTCTTCCGTCTTTAAAGCAAAAGTTTTTTGTTAATTACACATTCAGAGATGAATTACTTCTCTGTTATTTCTCTTGGTTCTGAATTTGGGAGATAGAGTGAAAAAAGAGGGTTACAATAAATAAGTGACTGAATCCTAAGGTAGGATGTGTAACCTACTGATATGTTTTATTATTATTCAACTGTACTGAGACTTAGCTGAGGAGGGACTTGTGATTGGTGTAAGCACTACAAAGAGAGACAGGGATTTCACTAGGTTGGATACAACTGACTAATCTGCCTCAAAGTTTTTTTCAACTTGCCTGTTATCATTACAACTTAGAAGCGCTGCCACAGGACCCAAAGGAGTACTGGAGATCAGATTACTGTGTAGCCCTTTGCTAGGGAGGCAGAGGTACAGTGACACCAGCTATTTCTGAAATTTTCTGAAATTTTTCTGAAAGTTTATTATGCCTGTTTCCAACTTGAATTGAAACAAATCAGTATTAGTAGCCAGGAAGAAAGGTAATTACTGGAAACAAGGACACTATAGGTACCAAAGACTGATCAGTATTTCTTGAGTTTAAACCCTTTACGAAGATGTCAGTACAGTCGGTCCATTTTCATCAGTATTAATGATTATCAACATCTGACACTGTTAGTAACAAACAACCATTTTAGTTGGAGAAACTGCCATTGCAAGCCATGACTTACATACAATAATGGAAATCTGTGCTGATTCCAGTATCTGCTGAGACTAAGGAGCTACGGAATATTTTTGGAAATTAAAAAAAGGAAAAGAATTCTGAATGTTATTACTTAATTTGATATGGATGCTCTGTGCCAAAAATTCACCTCAGGTCTGTTCCAAGTCAGTCATTCCAGTGTCAGTATCTGCAGAAGGAGCATTTCTACTTCTGTTATTTGGCGTTTCTTTAGGACTACTTAAATATGTCGAAGACATAAAGGACTTCAATATGTATTTTATGCACCATTCATGATCTTTCAAGTATGGTGACTTACTGTAATAATTCTCCATCTACCATTTCTCCTTGTACTGCAGCAGATGTACATTACATTGTTAATTTAGCCTTTTGTTTTTATTTTTGGATTTGTGATATAACTGTTCTTGTTAAAGGTTTTGGCTAGTTGTGATTTTTCTGTTCTGGAAAAATTGCAACAGTTGAGTTTTCCTCTGAAAACAAACTCATAATGTGCAGAGTCATTTTTTTAAATATCCATTTAATGCATTTTAAAAGTTGAAGCACCATTAAGCTATAAATAACTAAATACCCATTTTTGTTTTGAACACTGACTAGTTGTAATATATCTGTGGTATCAGATAAAATTTGATGTTGAGATTTACTGTTGCAAGTAAAAGATATGCATTTAATCTAACAATAAAGACTGTGTGCCTTTGTCCAAATAAAACAAAATTCTTTTTAATCCAGGCTGACTATTTATTGTGTTCACAGGAGAATTAATGTTGTCTGACTAAAATTTTAGCTGGATTTTTCACCAACACTAAGAAGCTCCCAAACTATGGGAGTTTTTTTTACATTCATATTGAATTCTTCAAGTATGCATGTCTGTGTGCACACATAAGCAAAGTGTGTGTATACTCTCACTCTGCCATCAGGACTGTATCCTATCATTTCAGGATTGTATCCTACAGTCCCTACAGTCAATTAGATGGACATGACTTTTTCCACTTTTTCCTGTACTTCAGAATTGAAATTTAGTTTCTACAAGGAAAAGGTTATGATGCTACTCCTGTAGAAACAAAGTGAATCAACTTCACAATAGATTTAATTTCTGAAAATGCTATATGAATATGGTTAACGGCTCAATGTTGAAATGGAGACTGGTGACCAGTGGCATTCCTCAGGGATCAGTACTGGGACCAGTGCTGTTTAACATCTTTGTTGGTGACATGGACAGTGGGATCGAGTGCACCCTCAGCAAGTTTGTGGATGACACCAAGCTGTGTGGTGCCATTGACATACTAGAGGGAAGGGCTGCCATCCAGAGGGACCTGGACAGGCTGGAGAGGTGAGCCCATGCCAACCTCATGAAGTTCCACAAGGCCAAGGGTAAGGTCCTGCACCTGGGTCAGGGCAATCCGAAGCACAAATATAGGTTGGGTGGAGAAGGGTGGAGAGCAGCTCTGAAGAGAAGGATTTGGGGGTGTCGGTTGATAAAAAACTCAACATGAGCTGACAATGTGCACTTGCAGCCCAGAAGGCCAACTGCGTCTTGAGCTGCATCAAGAGAAGCGTGACCAGCAGGGCGAGGGAGGTGATTCTGCCCCTCTAACCCTGCTCTTGTGAGACCCCACCTGGAGTGCTGTGTCCAGTTCTGGGGCCCCTAACACAAGAAGGACATCGAGCTGTTGGAGGGGGTCCAGAGGGGGCCACAAAGATGATCAGAGGGCTGGAGCACCTCCCCTATGGGGACAGGCTGAGAGAGTTGGGGTTGTTCAGCCTGGAAAAGAGAAGGCTCCGGGGGGGACCTGATAGCAGCCTTCCAGTACCTGAAGGGGGTCTACAGGAGAGCTGGGGAGGGACTCTTTAGAAGGGCATGGAGCGATAGGACAAGGAGTAATGGCCACAAACTGGAAGAGGGGAGATTTAGGCTAGGTATCAGGAAGAAATTCTTTCCTGTGAGGGTGGTGAGATGCTGGCACAGGTTGCCCAGAGAGGTTGTGGATGCCCCCTCCCTGGAAGCATTCAAGGCCAGGCTGGATGGGGCTCTGAGCAACCTCATCTAGTGGGAGGTGTCCCTGCCCATGGCAGGGGCGTTTGGAACTGGATGATCTTTAAGGTCCCTTCCAACCCAAACCATTCTATGATTTCATGAACACAGGTTTTCTTCTCAACAGGCAGAATCTTTGAACCAATTTTAAAATTTGGTTCAAGATTATTAGTTGTACAGACTTTCTTTTTGAAGGTTTAGTGGACTCCAGGTTTAGTTTGGCTTTAAAATCAGAAGCATGTCCTTCCTCAGTTTTTGTCTTTGTCATTTTAGACTCTTCAGTCTTGTTGGGAAATTTTACATCCAAATACACTAGTTTCTGTTCCGTTTTCTTTTTTTCAGTTGCTGGGCCTGTCATATAGTATCTACCTTCTAATCATTTGGTATGTTTTTCTTTGAATGGTCTGTTTATTTTCTTACAGCCCATCTTCATTTCTCTTTCGCCACTTTGGTATCTTTTTTCCCTTGTTCTGCTAGAAGGTTCAAGTGATGTCTTTAAAGTGTAACACTGTGCATAAATTGTCCATAAACAATGTCCATTTTTCTGTTTTTTCTTTCCTGTCTTAAACAGAATTCAAATTGTGTGAGAACTTTTTCTCATGAGGTGAATAATTCTACTTGTGGAACCTATTGCTGCAGGAAGTTGGTTTGGGAAGCCAAATAGCTTACTGAGGAGTGAATATTCATATAGATATTGAGAAGATTCATTGATCTAATTGTACGCTAAAAAGCTGTGTTAGTCTCCAACTATTATAAATGGAATAGAAACCTTGAAAGAATATCACATGGAAGAGTGGTGATGCCGTATAGAAAGCACTTGGGCAGGAATCAATAAGAGGGTCATTCTGATGTGCATGTAATAGTCTCAAATAGCGGTAGTTCTTTATGGGTGGAGGTCTATTGTTTTTTTCACCTGCACTGACATGTTTGAAGCAGAGAGCTTCCACTCTTACCAGTTGACAACATTTCAAGTATGTGAACTGATGTTCACATTTTACTTAGTGTCACATGAGCAGGAAGGTATCCATAGTCTCCCTTCTAATATCTCAATAGTGTTTTCTTCATAAGCATAATTGACTGAAAAGTGAGATTTGCTCAAGACATTTGAAATAATAATGAACTGCTGACCTACCAGACAATTCAGTTAGGAAGTGGGTGGAGTCTTGTACCATGTGAAAGGACAGTACTTCATTTTCTTAGGCAATGTCAAGTCTCCTAGGCCTTTAAGCAAAAGTTGCTGCCTTCAGAGAAGACTCCTAAATCTTAACACCCTTAAATAGGACTCATTTTATAGTCTGCCTTGACAAAACCAACGACGCTAGTTCTTTTAATGAGCACTAGAAGGCTGATTGTTCAGACTAGAAGTCTGAAAGTTCCAGAAGCAAAGGTGAGGGTTAAGCACTTCAGTTTTAGAGGAATTCTGTAAATCCTTATTTCCTTCATCGAAGGAAATCTTGCTAATGACAAAAACCAGCAGTGTTTCTGAGTGACTACCTTGGTAGGCATTGGTGGTCTTCCACAGAAAACAGTTCTTTCTGCACACTGGAGTCCTGCAACTACCTTAATACATGAAGGAGTAACAGTGGAGTTCTAGAAATGACTGACTTGCATTTTCTTCTAGTTTGGACCCAGTTGTGCAAAACATCAGTAAGTCAGAATTGTAGTTGGTGTCACTAATGGAGTAGGAACATTGAGATTCTCTTGCTTTTTTAAATGATATTTTAGGCTTTCTTCAGAAATACTTCTTCAGCTTAATTGTCAAGTGATTAAACAGTAAACTTTGGCAATAATCATCTAAGTCTTAGAATCTTTGAAGTAAAAGTTACCATCTTAGAAATTGTTACCATAGTTGATTTCTAGCTATTTGTTATGTGATAAAGCTCTGTTACAGATAAAAGATAGAAACTGTAACTATAGGTTACAAACATGGGCATCAAGTTGTTTTGAGAACTGGAATTTCTTTAAAAGGAAGGTAACGAAAATCTATGTGTATTGATGCTAGTTCTCTGCCTGTTTTTCTGGTAAGCAGAAGATGGAGAGGTTCTGTAATTGATCTGCTCATTGTTGAATTCATGTTGTGATCAATGTCCATGCTTTCTGAAATAGCAAAAGGACACACTTGTAGTAATAGCAAAAATGGAAGCTCTTCTTTGTACCAGTGTATCTTCTGAAAACGCAAAAAGCATAATTTTAAAGAAAAAGTGTTTTTTCTCTTGCATGAGATTGTTTTTGAGAAAAGTGCAGCTTGATAATTGACATCTTGACACAAGCCCCATTAGTATTTACCTCTGGAAGTCAGGTTTTGTAGACCAAGAGCCTGTGGAATGAAATCTTTGTTTTTTTCTCTCTCTCTTAGAAATGTTAATCTCTGCATTTGCCTGAAGGCTCGTTGTAACAATGATGCATTTTAGAGAGCTTAAGATTTTGATTGCAACGGTATAAGTGTGGTTACAGCCAGCTACCAAATATATTTAATGGGTGGGGACAATAAAACCACTGAGGCTTTGCAAGTTGAGACTGTCTAGAAATAACTCTCATACTTCTATGTGAAGCAATTATTTAGAAAATGTTAATTGTTCCCAGCTGAATCACTCTTTCTACCCATTTAACTGCTTCTGCTCACTATAGTTTGTCATAAAATAGCACTTAGAAAACTCTGTAATTGTGTTGTTCTGGGTTTATTTGGAGCAGTGACATTTTAAAAAAGACTGACTACTTTCAGTTCTTATTCTGCAGATGATTATAGGATTTATAGAAATGGTTAAAACAAGGAAGAAAATTATGGGAAAATGTATGGGGTGAGACTGTGCAAGACTGAATGCTAAGGAAAGGATCAGGTGTGTAAAGAATGAAGAGAACCTAGGTTATCTCCAGCAAATTTTCAATGCAGGATGACGACTGGATACTAGGCTGTAGATGAATAGACAGCAATTTTGGACATTACTTTCCAAATGCTACCTGATCTGTGGTACTACAGTGTTATCAGTTAGTATGTCTGATGTTTTTGGGAATGTGTAGGGCTAGCCCCAGGTACTTAAACCTCTGGCAGAAGTGGGGAACATTGGGACCTTTTGGAGGACTTCTGTTTTCCTTGCCTCTGAGAGCCCTTTTTTCTGCGTCCTGCAGATTTAAATGTAACAAAGCCTTGTCCATCAACTGTTGAGAGATTTGTGAAAAACAAAGGACAGCTGCCTTTGCATTATACCAGATAGCAGTATGCAAGTGTTACAGAACAAAATAAAATTTAAAAAGCACTGTGAATATGTTAGTGATGTCATTTAATATATTTCAGTGTAATTCACTATGCCTATTCTAATGCTGTAGTGTTTGTATGATTTTTTAAAACAAGTAGAATAATTAAGAATCTATGTATCACAGTTTTACAAAGTTAGAATGACATTTTTTTGTAACAGAAAAACTGTATTCAGGTGGTTTCTGAAGTACAGTACAACCATTTAATAGCTGTACTTGAAAAATGTCATTATAGGAAATGGTGACTAGAATTAGCAGTTATCTGCTGGTGTAATGATCAATTATTTTTTAATCCTAAAATTTTCAGTCCAAAAATTGATACCTTAAAAATCAAGTTCCTGCAAAATTGCAATCTTTATTTACTATTATCAGTAATATCTAAGACAAAAATTGAGGTAAGGAAAACATTATTTCTGTTTTCTGCCTTTATTTAATATTCAGGAACATTCACTTCTTGCCTTCTTTCACTGAGATTCTATATGTATACTGTCGGTTTATCTCTGTAGCAGTGGGAGAAGAACACTTCTCCAGGTGCATTTGACTGTAAAAGGCCCAGGACTGGTACGGATCTCAGGAAAGGTACATCTGAGTTCGAGTGAAGCAGCTGGAACAGCTCTGTAAGTGTGCTCTTTATTCAGATCGCTTTTAAGCAGCTGTCAGCAGTCTCCTGGGAAACTGTCTACTTAGTGCTTTTATTTTACAGCCTTCCCATTGAGTTTATGAGGCTTTCTGAATGCTGTTAATATTTTAGCTTAGACAGTTGAGAGCAGATAGAAATGCACTGGCTGCTTTCTGTGGGAGTGTCCCAATACCTGGAAACTGTTACTGGCAATAACTGACTTACTCCACCGCAGAAAGACTGGTGGATTGCTGAGTGGGATGTATTAGAAGTGGAAATGTTCAAGGGCAGCAGTGGCTGGCAGGTGTTCATGGGGCTACAGAGCAATCTTCTAGGTTTTGTTAATAGAGATTCATAGAAAAGTTTTAAATTGGGTGTTAGCTCAGAAGAGAGGTTGAAGAAATACTCAAAGCTGAAACTAAACCCTTATATCCAAAAGGCTAAATTTATGGGCTAAAACTGAAAGAGGGGAGGTTTGGGTTGGACATCAGGAAGAAATTCTTCACTGAGAGAGTGGTGAGGCACTGGCACAGGCTGCCCAGAGAAGCTGTGGATGCCCCATCCCTGGCTGTGTTCAAGGCCAGGCTGGATGGGTTCCTGGGCAGTTTGATCTAGTGAGCTAGTGGCTGGCAGCCCTGTCCACGGCAGGGGGGTTGGAACTAGATGATCTCTGAGGTCCCTTCCATCCCAAGCCATTCTATGATTCTATGATTCTATGAAAAGGCCAGTGTGATAACTGAAATAAAGCTGAACTGAATAACTGAAACAAATAGTATATCCTGAGTTGTAAGGGGCCCCCAAGGGTCCAACTCCTGGCTCTACACAGCACCACCCAAACCCAAACCCTGTGTCTGAAAGCAGTGTCCAAACACTCCTTGAACTCTGGCAGCCTGGGAAGTCTGTTCCATGCCCACCACCCCCTGGGGCAGAACCTTTTCCTCACCCCCAGCCTGACCCTCCCCTGACACAGCTCCATGCCGTTCCCTCGGGCCCTGTCGCTGTCCCCAGAGAGCAGAGATCAGCGCCTGCCCCTCCGCTCCCCTGGGAGGGAGCTGTAGGCCGCCATGAGGCCTCCCCTCAGCCTCCTCTGCTCTGGGCTGAGCAAACCAGGGGACCTCAGCCGCTCCTCACACGCCTTGCCCTTCAGACGCTTCAACATCTTGGTTGCCCAGATGTCTTTGGTCTTTCTATTCTGTAAGTAAACAAAGATGCAAACTTCTCGTGTGTTCTGCTTCAGGGCTTCTGTCTGTTCGATAGGTAAAGATACAAGCTTTTCAAGAGTGCCTCTTCAGTATTTTTCAGTTTTTTTCAACATTAATGAATTTTTCTTTGAACAGTTAAGGACAGGTAGATCTCATTTGACTACAGTAGAAGAGTATAATAGTGTGTTTTCATGATTTCATTTTCCTCTGTTTTTTTTTCTTATTTTGTCTTATAACACCTCTTTTAGTCACCTCTTTTAGATTTTTAGTACTTAAGCTGAAATACAGTTCAGTTTACATTATAAATCTAAGGAAGGTTATCCCAGCAGATTACTGTTTTCCTCTGAAATTGGAGTGTTCTGTATATTTTGCTAGATTTTTAATGCCTTGGGGGCAAAACCACTTAACCAAGGGTTCAAGCAATGCTTGTATTGATCCTGCCGAATACTCAATGTTTGAATCTATTATCAGTCTTTTCTGGCCACATGCTGTGGTCAGAGCTGTGTAATTACAGAAAGTAAGGAGCTGAAGTACCTATGCAGGGGGCAAGTTGCAGGTAAGCATTTTGTGGTAGTTTTTCTTCCTCTCTTAGGCCGTGCACTAGACTATGCAGTGCTGTGCAGTAAGCTTCTGTGACCAGACAGCTGAACCAACGTATTTCAGGGCAGTGTCATTAACTGAGTGCTGATATGAAAACCCACCGGACAGGATGAATCAGCTCCCATTTATGTGCAAATTGGCAAAATGTCACATTCCAGCTCTGTTCTTCCTCTATGAAATTTGTGCCTGCTTTTCCCACTGCTCTGTTGCAAATAACAGCCTGTTGTGATACTAAGAAACAGGAAGGTTTAAAGCAAGTCACCTCTTGATTTGTCAGCTGCCTTGCTCAGCGCAGAGGCGGTGAGACACAGGATGCAGTTTACTAGGCGTTGGCACTACAGAGAATTTTCCTCCTTATGATGTGGCAAAGTGCCATATCTCCTCACCAAAGAGACTGAAGCAAAACATATTTTTCCTCATAATTATGCAAGAATAAAAATAATCAACTGTTTTGAGATCTTGGCAAGTGACACTTTGGATTTTAATGAAGTCTAATCACATTTTATGATAAGTAATAATTAAACTACTTTGTATAAAGCATCCTAATTTGAAAATCACAGGCAGAACTTTTTTTCCTGTTCTGTGCCCTGCATAATGTTACGTTATTTAGCTTGTTAGACATTCTTGGCACTTACAAGAAGAGATAAAATGACATTCTGAGGATTAATTTTTTCAGTGCTTAAGAAATAAGCTCTCTATAAAAAATAGCCTAATAAGCACAGAATGTAACTAAATATTAGGCCTTTTTCCAAAGCAGAAAAGGAAACATTTGTATTTATTTAGTGTGAATTTTTAGCAGTCTGTGTTCTGCCTGGTGACATGTAAAGACAAGGTACACATGTTTAGGAATATTTTGGAGGGTTTGTCTCTGCTGGAGTTAAATGTGACTTAAATGCAGAGAACAAAGGAAGCTGTGGACACAGCTTACATTATCCTGTGCTGTTGGCCAGGAGAGCAGACCATGTGCAAATTATGCAAGTCGATGGCTTTTCTTACTCACATGGCTGCTCGGTCACAGGCCTGGGATAGGAAGCTGTGTGGCCAGGGAGAGCAAGCCTTTGCTTAAGTCCATTGCCATACAGCCAGGGGAAAAGCTGGGTATGGTTTGTAGCCTTTTATCTCTTGTCCAGCTATGCTTTTTGTGCAGCTTGACTCCATTACAGTTCTGTTGCAGGTTTTTTGTTTGAATGTCATAGAGATCTGGGTGTGTCAGGCGGGGACGGAAGCTCGAGCAAAGGTCGGGCTGGAGAGCAGGTAGGGACCAAGGAGCCAGTAAGCATGCCTGCGAGGAGTGTATTTGTGTGAGGTGATGATGTTTGGCTTGGGAGGGGAAAGGACAACGCTATTTGCTTGGTATGTTGGCATGGAAATAGTTATCACAGCAGCTAGGCCGTGCTGGACCTGGGGAAAATATTTACACTTTCTTATGTAAAAGTAAGTCCTTGTGCATGCTGATTTTTGTATTCCCTTTTATTTATTCAGTGCAATAGAGAACAATAGCTCTGGGATGCAGGGGAAGTAGAAAGGAACAGATGAGGAGTCAGAGTGTAAAAGCACTGAATGTGGCAGAAAGGTTTTAAAACAAAGGGGCAGAGTATGTAAAATGCGAGGGGGTAGGAGGAGGGTGGCTGCAGTCCCTTCGCCAGCAGACAGCCTGTCCCAGCACTCAGCAGAATAACAGCAGTCAACCAGAAAGGCATCCAGTCAACTTAGAAAGGCATCCAGACTATGGGCTGTGAAAGGTGAGAGCCGGAAGGTTCTTGCTTTTCAGGCATTTAATCTTTTTAAGGCTGCAGCTTTAGTCAGTTTGCACCTGATAAAAAAAACCTGTATTTGTTATTAAGCCTATATGATCCTTGGTAAACGACACAGTACAAGACTAAAAATATATTATCCATTTTCAAATATATTTTGGGGACTTATTTGGGAGATGTAATTTTAAAAATTGTCTTGATATACAGTAAAAGGAGAAGTGAGAAAGTATTCACAGGTAGTGAAGACAGCTCAGCAGAAGCAGTAACAAATTCTGAGCAACACCTGTGAATGTGTGTGTGCTTTGGTGCATTCTGTTAGTTCTCTTTTTTTTTTGAAATTAGTATGTGAGTGCATCTTTGATGCTTGCTGACAGGAAATTTAGTTCGGAAGCTCCCAAATTTCTCTGCAACTCCACCAAACTCTGCAAGAAGCAGCCAGTATATAAAAGACAGTTAATGAAGAAAGAGTGGAGTGGCTGGGATGTGACCATTTCCCCACTGAGTGAGGAGGGGACTACAGGTAGCAGTGTAAGAACAGTGCTCTGCAAACTCTGCACACTTGTGTCACCAGCGGTAGTCTGTTTCTTTGAATCACAGCCAAAGAGTAGGGTTATCCAGTCTGTAAGGGAAACTAAAGAGTAGCACAGGATGATCATAGCATGGAGTGGTTTCTCCATGCTAAAAAGCGAAGCAACGTCTAGTCCTTTGAACGGATCCTGTGTCAGGAAGGAGAAATGCCATTGTCTCATTCATAGGGCCAAGTACATTTGAAGGAAGCCAAGCTTACCTCTCATGTCTCTCTGCTGCAGAAGGATTCTGATTTTATTTAAGAAGTTTTGTTTGTTTGTTTGTTTGATTGATTGATTTGATTAAGGAGAGAGATCTGTTAGTGTTTTCTCAGCTCTGGAATTTTTTGTGTTTTCATTTTTAGTCTTAAAGACATTAAATGTTTTAGCCATCTAGACACTGTAAAGACTTCTTATTCCTTCCTCTTTCTTCCAATTAGAGTAAAATGGTAGGAAAACCATTTGAAATGATCTTTTTGTACAAAGCAGGAGTTGGATTTGATGACTATTTCTGAGACTGTGATTTAATGGGTTTTAGTGTTACTGGAGAGCTGGATATTTTGGAAAACATGCCTAGAAACTAGGATGGCCATTCTGGAATCTGGTTTTAATACATTCCTAAGTTAGGAATTGAAAACAGGTACAACACCAGATTAATTAGTCTCCATGTACTTTCCCTTGTCACCATGCAGTCCTTCTGTGAGAGCTGTATGCCAGCAATCCAGGAAGAGGGCAGTCTCACTACAAGTAATTTCATTGTACAAGAACAAAAACTATTTCCCAAGTTTCCTCCCAAATATAACCATGTTAAGGATCTGTTCAGGATTGCATAACTTTTGTAGCAATTACAGAAAATTCCTACATGGAAAAGCAGCAGTAGGAAAGCATCTGTGTTTCTAGCTTGTCCCTATAAAATTTTCTTTCCTTTTCTGTTAATATAATACAGATACAACTGTGCAATCCATTTTTCTCTTCAGTGCAATTTTTTTTCTCATTTGTTGTTTCTCTTTCTAAGAGAAATGAATAGAGTCAGCTTGTCAGAGCTGGCCAGATTTCTGTAGATCAAGAGCATGTGATTTGTGGCCCATAGTTGGGAAACCACTGGTATTAAGTTGTTTATGAAAACTACTTTTGCAGCATAATGACTGGAGAAGGATGTCAGCCCTCAGGAGGGACCAGACTTGCTGCAGTGCTAAAGAGTGGGAGAGAAAGAAACCCCATAGCCTGTTTGACCACAGGCTGTCTAAATCACTCAAACTCTGATTGAGACACTGACCTCTCTGGACAATTAGTAATAGTCCCTTTCCAATAACTCTCTCTACCGTGCTCTTTGACTTGCTGTTGAGGAAATAGGATCTCTGACTATTTTATTACTATGCACACTGATTATATACAACAAGTGATCAGCATTTTTGCTTACAATATCCTAGTTACATTTTAGACAGATATACTTAAGATATCTTAGTCAAGACCTTTCAATCAACTGTTTGCTTCTTAGAGACCTTGCTGTGTGCTCCTCCAGTCCTGGCCAGGTAGGGCTGAATTAGGGCCGGGGCTGCTAAGGCTCTGTGCACCTTACTCAAGGTAGAAGTACTGCTGAGCAGTGTGTGCTGACAATTTCATGGAATAGGCCTTCTGGAAAGACTAGGAATAAAGAGCTGTGGTATGGGAAGCAGCCAGCTTTGGAATGGGATCAGAAGCCTGCTCAGCAATCTACTTTTTCAGAAAAAAAAATGCAAACAAGGAAGATGAGAACTTCCTGAAGGAGCCAGAGCAGAGGCCTGCACAATAAAACCCTGTGGTGAACAGCTGCCCACATTTAAGATCCCACAATTCCTCCTCTGCTGAAGCTGAAAGGGATGTGTCTAAATGGGGACTGGTATTAGGAGCCCTTTTCCCAAATAAGGGAAAAGGAATCCAACAAAAAACTGACTACCCTTGATACAGTGTAAGATAAGAAGGGACCTGTGTACTGAGTGTGAAGGTACCTGTGTACCACCTTGACATGGTAAGAAACCAAAAGCAGTTGCTGAGATCCAGATATCCAGCTCTATTTGTATTGGTTTTCTGTTTGTATTTTCATTGTGGATGAAGTCCACGGATGTCCATGGATGAAGTCTTTAGCTGGAGGCCAGATCATTTAACAAAGCCTGAAGAGACCAAAATGCCTTGGAAGCAAACTTATATGTGGTGGATGTAAGTCTTGGAAATCTAAGTATTACTTCCTTTCATATTACATATATCACACAGTCTGTTGGCACTGCTGTGCATGAACATTTGTTCTGTATCTTGTGTATTTTTCCGAGTGTTAGGGCTATTCGCATTTTAACATCAGACATACAGAACTACAAAGACTACACAGAAAGGAAAAAATAGCAAAACACACACACACAAAAAAAAAAATCTCAAAGGGGCCTAATTCTATCTTCGTGAAAAGGTAGAAGACTGCTTTTAAATTGAGTGACTTTGCAAGTTTTTCTTACAAGGAAGAGGTGGGGCTTATGTTGTTTCGCCCAGATGATGACTCACATGCCAATTTAATTCAAAAGTGAATAAAAATTCATCGTCTGCCTTTCCTGTCATACAGAACATTTTAGTGTAATCCCATTTTACGAACTATATGCCATGAAGTTCAACAGTTTTACTTAGTGCTTATGAGCAGGGCCCTGAAGGTGTGTGATGGCTCAAGGGGCTGCTCTCCGAACCTCTAAATTCCACAGGAGTCAGAGTTTTGATGAAGTCACGTCTCTTGGCCAGTCTGTTTACTGTCTCCCATTTTCAACATTCCTCTCTTGACCTGCACTGTTAGTGTTTGAACTCCATTAAAAATTCCAGTACTACAGGTCAGTAGCTGAGCAGATGATTTAAAGCATTCAAGGGTGGTTTGGCATGAAGTAGATATGGGTGTGTGATTGAATCAAAAGTTAGGTGTAGTTTATCCTGATTTTACTTAATTGAAACAAAATGACAAGGAAAAAGATCCTACTGTAATGGTTATCAACTTCTGTGAGGTATGGACAGTAAGTACCAAAGCTGTGGTTGCAGGAAACTAAAAGTTTAATGAAGCTGAAGTATTAGAGCTGTATCTTCTCTAGCCTTTAAAGTGACCAATCAGTTTGGAAGGTAATTGAACTAGTATACATTTGTAAATACTTTTCATGAATCATTGATAAATGGTAAATGTTGCTTATTGCTAAGGCTGTGAACATTTTAGTGAAGTAGTTTCATGCTATAGACTTGACTGTTATTGTATTTTTAATGCTGGAGTTGGAATTCTTTCAATTTACAATTGTGAAGAACAGTTGAACGAAAGATCTGTTCATTCCCCACCCCACTTTTGGCTAACAGCTGGAACAGCAAAACCCTTCTGGGCTTTGAAAAGGGGCACTGGCTCTTCATTTCAAGTGCAAACTTTTCTCTGTTTCTTGAATATATATTAATTTGAGCCCTTTGGAGATGATCATCAGCTGACGGCAAGGCAGTCCTATCACCTCTTCTCAAATCTGCAGGGGGCTAAACCTGCTAAAGCTGTTTCTGCAGGACCACTTGTTTTAAGAAAAAAAATTAAAGGTCTTGCTATCTGGTATCTAGAAGTTGACAGCTTCGCTCATAATCTCTTCAGATAGACTACCAGTTACTACCTGCCTAGCATCAGCCACTGGGCAGAAATGAATCCACGTGTTTTTATTGCTCAATTTGTCATCACAGTGCTCAGTAGAGATTATGGATGGGTGTAAGGAAATAGAAGAGGAGTCATAAAATCTTTTGTAGCAAGAGCAAAAGCCAAAGCTCTGTACTCTTAATAAATGTCATAAACCTTTAGGTCTACAATATACTGATCTCTGTTCTATTCTTAGTAATCAGTATCTTCGCTTGAGTACACTGAAAGAGAATCTGCAGAAATAGCATACACAGCCCTCCCTGTGTCTGCTTTGCAAGCTATTCAGTCATTATAGACTTTGCAATGTCTAATACAGGAATTTTAGCTTCAGAAAGTTGTTGTAGCACATATCAAAGAAATTTCATGCTTTGATCCCAGTTGTGTGCACGTGTGTGTGTCTACACAGGCACACATGCAAGTATGTTGGTCTGAAACATTATTCAGGTCTTAGTCAAAATACATGTGTGCGAAGTTTAATACTTCTGAAGTATTGAAAGAGCTAGGAAGAGTAGATAAGAGCTATTTTTACTTTTTATTTTGAGATACATCAAAAAACTTTTGTTTCCTATTTTTCGCGATTTGACATTCTTCTGAAGTGTGGAGTAATGACACATTAGCAATGACATCCGTGCCTGTCAAGTGCTCTTCAGCTGAGCGTTTATTTCTGTCGCTTTGGCTTGTTCAGGCTTCTCCCTGTGCCACCCCCGTGCTGAGATGGCGGCAGTCACGGTCCGTGCCTGACACCTTATGGTGGCATTCCCATACTGCACAATAGCCTATACAACAGTTGACAGGGCTCATTACGGGGCCCTAGAGGTTAGAAAAAAAATCGTAGCTGCTTTTGTGCATTTGTTCCATAACCGTTCAGGATTATTTTCTTTGTCTTCCTTTTCATCACCTTATTTATATATACAAAATCTTACATAAATTCTTTGTTTGGATTTAGTCTTGATATTTATGTCATTTAATAGTGGGGTGTGAGAGTGGGGAGTGGGAGAAGAAAGCTTTTTAAAAGACACTTATAAACTTGATATAATGTATTTTAACTGTACTGTGAAGTTTAAGGAGTTTTTAAAAATGTATTCAGCATCTCGCAGCTTTGAGCTGTCGTAGCCACAAAGCTTCATATTAGTACAGGCTTTAGATTCTCAGAAAGTTAATTTCCTAAAGTAAAACTTAGAGCAAAGTTTTCTTGCATATTGGACTGCTTGCCTCTCACATTTTACTGAGTAGCTGTGCATATAAAAAGCAGTAGGAAGATAGGTATGTGTTTAATTTAGGAGAGGCTGATGGTTTTGTTTACAGGAATTACATTCTAGTCCTTCGTCTTCATTCCTCTCCGCATTCCTTTCACTCAGAGGCTCAGACTGTTTACATGGTCCACTTCCCTGGAGTTACGCTAACCCTAGAAGGAGGATATTCAGATTTTTAAAGAAATCTGCTTGGGAAACTACCCGCAGATGAATGATCGGTGTGAAGAGCTGGTGGGAACTGAAGGCCCTGAACAGTCAGCATTAGCATGGGATGTTTTTTCAGTAGTCCTGAAACAAGGGTTAGTGCCTGTGCTCCAAGTGCCTGCTTACCTGTTGAGGTGGCCAAGGACATGGCATCTTTGGGCCTAACATGCACCATAGTCACTTACTATCTGTGTTAGTTTCTTGAATTTCTCCAGAGTAAACAAAAGAGTTGGGGCTGTTCAGCCTGCCGAAGAGAAGGCTGTGGATAGACCTGATAGCAGCCTTTCAATATCTGAAGGGGGGCTATAAGAAAGAAGGGGACAGACTCTGTAGCGGGGCCTGTTGTGATAGGGCTAGGGGGATGGTTTCAAATTGAGAGAGGGGAGATTCAGACTGGATGTAAGGAGAAATTTTTTTATGATGAGGGTGGTGAAGCACTGAAACCTGTTGCCCAGAGAGGTGGTGGATGCCCCGTCCCTGGAGGTCTTCAAAGTCAGGCTGGACAGGGCTCTGAGCAACCTGATCCAGCTGTAGGTGTCCCTGTTCTGTGCGGGGGAGTTGGACTAGATGGCCTTTAAAGGTCCCTTCCAACTCAAACGATCCTGTGATTCTATGATAAAATATTTTTGAACACGGTTCCTGTCTGAGCCTTGGGCCTGGTTCCTTCTGTTTCCTTCAGAGCCACTGCTGTCCCCCCGTGCAGCCCTCAATGGGAAGGTTTCAGGCCTGTTTGCTCTGTCCTTCAAGACCTTTCCCTAGGTTGTACGCATACAAGTAGGGCACAAGGCAGCATCCAATGACATTCTCATGTTTTCCCTTTGGGACGCAGGTTTTTTTTTCTTTTTTTTTCTTTTTTTTCTTTTTTTCAGTGCTCTCCCTTCATTTGTTGGGGTGAGTGTACAGAGCTGTATGCTACATTGCTGCAAAGAGTCCCCCACTTGATGCAGGCTTCAGAGCTCCATAGGCAGTAGAAGTTGAAGTACATTTCTCAGCACTTTCAGTGTCATGTCAAAAATCTTGTAACTTTTTTGCCTCTTTGCCTTTCTGGAAAGTCCTGGAATTACTTCTGAGGATTCTTCAGACCATGTCTATCTCCTGAGGCCTAGGCCTTTCTCCTCAGACAAGGTCATCCCTGAAGTGAAATTACTGGGACAGCAGTGATGGGGGAGCACTTAGCTGCTTTCACTTCCATTGCTGGGTCTTGTTGGAGTGCAGCCTACAGAGCATTAAAGACATTGGCCCTACAATCCAAAACTGAGATAGTGCCCTCCCTCACCTACTAAAAGGATAATCCAGCTCCTCTCTTTTCCTATTATTTTGATGTAGCCTGTGGTTTTGATCAAATTGATGTGACCAGCACTTAGGAAGGCTTTACAGCTCTTGGCACTGTCTGACACGACATGAACTTGCAATTAAAAGCACATGCTCTGGTGAAGCACAGAATGGGGTCTGTGTTGAGAAGGGTTCCTAAATCACTTCAAAATCTTTTCTGAGCTAAGTGCCAGAATAATGCTTTATATTATGCAGAGCCAAATTGTTAGAGGGCAGCTCTGGATGTGTCAGGAGGGATTTGTTTTTACATTGATGTTAAATTGAGATGCCTGCTTATGCTCTACATGAGCATTAGGCACCTCAACTTTCATGGTTGTTACTGGAGCTCAGAGAGCAATGGCACTCCACAACGCATGTGCCCACTTTCTTTTGAGTGAAATTGCTATGTGATCTGCTATGTCTGTATGGACCACATCCCTGCTGTCTAAACTGGGAATAACACATCAGGTGCTCTTGCATACACCTGTATGTGGGTACCTATAGTCAGATGTCTTTGAACCCCACCCTTATTACAAATTGAACTGGATTCTGCAGCACCCAAAAGTACTGGCCTTTTTTTTTTAAGAAAGGCTGTTCCAAATCATCTTCCTTGAGAAGTCATTTCTGTTCAGTGCAGTCAATAGTTAGCCCTATCAGAAAGCCAGTCCTCTTCCATTGTATGAAAAGGATTTTTAAAAGATTTTAACTTTTTAAGGATTTCAACATTTTAAAGGTTGTAAGATGAAATCATAAATAGAATTTAAATATTTTTATTAATTATTTAATATTAATTTAGTATGAATGTTTGAGAACATTCATAAGTATAGCATCTGGACACTCAAAACCATGCCATTTCAGCTCCAGCATTAAATCTAGAAGTGGAAAATTTCCTGAGATGGAATAAAGTAAGCAAGCTCTATCAGAACATTCAACAGGATACTGAACAGGTTGAAAATTCTTCCTTTTTCCTTAGCAAAAATGGATCAGGCAGTTTCTATGGATGTATATCTTGATATATAGGAAATAGATTCGCCTTCAGTTTTTAGCTTGCTGTATTTTACAGTTGATTTTGTATATTTACAACTGGGTAGAAGGAAGAAAAACAGCAAGGTGTTCAGAAATATTTGAGTACCTTTTAAGTTGAAAAAAGGATGAAAATGGTCTTATTGTTCAGTAATTTTTGCTGGCTGATTCTGAATACCCACATCTCTTACACATCTGCTTCATTTAGAAATCCTCTACACACCCATGCAGTTAATACACCTGGCTCACTCTATACTTTCTTCATTTTCCACAGAGTGGAGCTACAGCTGCACTGAGAGAAAGGAATGTGGTAAAATGGCTGAAGCATGAGGAAATAACATTCTGCACTGAAAAAAAGTTGAAGCTTGACAGTTGCACGTGAAGGAGAGCTAATTCATCAATCCAGCTTTGCAGTGCTCTAGATCCAGAAATTAGGCTTCTCATTTTAATCCATCTTGATTGAGCAATGAAGTGCTTGCACATGGCATAACATTTCTTTGCCTTGGCACAAATCTTATTCGAGGGTGGCTAGGATACATTTCTCAGGGAAAACATTGTTTAGTTTTCAAATTAGTGGTTTCATTTACAAGTAGAAGCCAACCAATATGATGTTCATCTCTAAAGTGGAAGTGCAGTGCAGTTTTAGTCTCCTTCCTGGGTGGATTCAGATGCACTTTCAGAATTTTGTTCAATTCTCTGTGAAAAATCTTAATACGTGGTTGCATGTGACATGGGGTGAGTAGCTTCTACAGTAACTCCCCACAGGATATTGCACAAGCCGGTTTGTGAAAACTATTCAGTGATAATTTACTGCTGAGTGGGAGCACACGGATATTCTTGAGGTTAAACTTGTGTTAGAACCAAACTTTAATCACTGCTGCAGCCCTGTGTGGAGTATAACTAATCTGAGGTCAAATTAGTGGCATACAGTTTCTGCCTACAGGAGAAGAATAATAATGCTTACTAACTCCTTACTGAAATAATTCTTGAGATATGATGGTCCAGGTTTATACAGCACCTTCAAAAATGAAGAAATTGTATAAATTCCTAATTAGGGTATTGGTGATATTGTTATTATATAACTATGTTACATGCTACCCACCATTTTTTTTAATTCAAAATTCTTGAATTATTGTTTCCTTGTTATATATGTGGAAACATGGGTAGCAGAAACATGAAGTAAATTACATGAGATTCCCTGTAAAAAAACATTTGACAGTCAGGAATAAAACTTGATCATCCCAATGTAGCATTCTGCCCATCAGGCCAGCAATTAATCAATTAGCTCCTAAACACACAAGAAGTTCAATTAACTAGGATAGCAAGCCTGACAAAAAAACAGCTGCAGCTGTGGTTGGAATCAGAGAAGGTTTGGGAAATGCAGCCCTGCACTCTTGAGCAGAAAACAGAGTGTACATGCAGCTGCAGGGTACAGGTACTGCCAGTGGAGTCGCCTGTAGACATATAATGGTAGAGTTTCACCCAGTTTCTATGTACAGGATCAGCTCAGTCCAAAAGATGGATCAACCATGTCTGCGGTATTAATGGACGCTCATTGATCTGAAGGTGAGAAGTTTGGGGAGGTTAAGCTAATGCTCTGCCTCAGCCAGTGGGTGAGAGGCAGTGGCTGATGGGTCATTGGACTGATGGGACTAATGCTGGACATCCCTGAAATACAGATATTCTGGCTCCTTGCTGATATGATTAACAGTAAACCTCTGTCCCCACTCCTTTGTACGCCTCTCACACCAAGCATGGGGAAGGGGGATCTGAAGGGGCTGGTGCAAAATCCAGTTCTGCCCAAACTGAAGAACTTACCTGCCCCTCAGCTTTACCTTCCTGGATTCTCTCAGTTCTAGTGGAGGGGAAGACCTGACCTTAAGTCTTTGCTGCATGCGCTCTACTTATTAAATACAGGGAAACTGCCTGACTGAGTGCATCCACAGAGTAAGCAAACAGTTTGTTGCTGTGTGCTAAGTCCTCGCTTTCTTTTTAGGGCTGATATTGTACTGTATTCGCCACACAGTCTCAGGGAGCCATGTGTTAGGAATGCGTTATTTCATGGCATTATCCAGGTCAGTAATTTCCAGTGTTTGGATTTTTTTTCTTGATGAGTACCCTGTGACCGTATTATGAGGCATGTGTTGAATCATATTGCATAGCAAAGAAGAGACCATGTTGCTGCTAATAAGACCAAATGCACTTCATGGATAACCGTTTTAGATAATTAATGGGATCAAATGTTTTCATATGTTCTGTTAAGTAATTCAGATGAAAAGGGTACAATTCTTGCAGGATTTTGAAAACTGATTTAGCTCTACAAAACCATGTCACAGTAAGTGCCTGTTCTACAATATAGAAATAATTGTTAATGAGATGATCAGAAAATGGCACTAGTCTTCTCTTTTTTTTTTTGCTCTCTTGGTAAGGAAAAGTACAGCAATGTTTTTATTAAGGTGAATTGGATGACGGTAACAGAGTTGTTTATCGGATTGTGTCAATGGTAATTTCAAACCTACAAAGTTAAAAGCTAGTGATCTTGAAGGCTTTTGCTTTGTCTTTGAAGTTTATATATCTAGCAGTGGTAGTGTAGTAATGCCCAGGTGCCCAAGCTCTGGACCACAATTCTGTGTGGTGCACATTATGGGAAAGAAGTCAAAGATGGCAACAATGTAAATGAAGTTGGAAAATGTGGTATAGCTTGTGTATATACGGAGCAGGGAATGGTCTGCTCCTGTTTATATGTGGAGGAGACCTACTGTGTTAGAGGTGCTGAGGAGTACAGTGTGCCAGAGCATATTCGTATTTTAACAGCTGCTGGTCAAGGAACATGCTGTGTAACTGTGTGGGGACATGAAATATTCTGTCATGAAGGAGCTCCTCATCTATCCTTGAACATATCAAGAGTGTGAGAGGATTTATGGAGCTGTCTACCAGGAGGTGACTAATACATATGCATACTAAAGAAAGAGAAGATACTGTAATACAGAAAGCCTGCCTAGCAGGAAAATGGAATTCCCTTTTAACTTGCTAATTCTATCAACACATTTTAAAATCTAGATTCCAGTGCTGTTTACTTTTATTTAAACTATTTTGACATTCAGTTTAATGTTTGCTAAGGTCTGTGTCATGTAAATTTTGCTTTATATGAAAACTGGAATTGGATATGATAGTGCTGTGACCAAAAGCTTGCTTTCCTTGAAATGCCTTAAAGGGAGAGTGTAAGTGGACGCTGCATTAGAGTAGAGATAGTCCTCTAAGTATGTCCTCAGAGGAGAAGTATTTGTGTTGCCAACTTCAAGTGAGGCTGGAAGGAGACAGGCCAAGGCTAATGTGCTGTTCATATTGATTGTTCATCTATCTTGGTTATAATGAAATGTGCTTGCATGGTGGTGCTAGGCAGACAGAGCGTTCGCTGTCTCTTAGGGAAAGGGTTACAGGAAATTTGATGAAGGCACTTGAGATGATGAAAGTCTTGGTGGGAACTGATTTAGAATTTCTGGTACAGGGGGAAAAAAAAGCCCTCAGTACCGCCCAGTCCATCACATTTCTTCTCCATCAAAAGTGCCACTATGCTTCTTTGAAGTGCTGGTATGACTCATCATTGCTAATAAGACATAGAATAAGATCGTGAAGAAGATATGCGCTGCACACGTACAGGAAGGTATTATACTGTGAGAAGTGATTACAGATTGTAGCATCTTTGTAATTTTGTACTCTGAAGCACATATTAACTGGTTGCAAAGGCTCTTAGGCTGTTCTTAAAAGATTGTTAGGTACCAGTTGCCACTGGGTGGTTTAATAAACTTTAGAAAGGAAAGGAAGGAAAGTAGGCGAAGCAGAGATACAACATGAGAAGGAAAGCAAGAGAAGACTCAACAATAGAAGAGTTTGTGCTCAGTGGGATGAGGAAACACACTAAATACAACACAAACTAGAGCAAACGTGGGATCAGATTTTTAGTTAGGAGAGACCTAACAGCGACATGGGGAAAGAGTGTGGCAAGACACAAAGATATGTTCCCCTGATCTGCAAGTGGTTTGTTTTGCTTTCTGCATTTTTCCCATTTATTCTCCTGTGTTATCTGCATTTAAAATGTCAGCTGGAGAAGCTTGCTTGCTTTTCTCGCTTGCTCTTGTTGCATTACTAATTACTGCAGATTTAATTATCGTCACGGTGCTCAAACCTTTCGGGCAGTTATTTGTTTGTGTTAAATCCAAAGAATGAGAGCATTAAGCAGTTCTCCTTGTCAGCGGACTGGAGTGGGAGACGTTGTTCTCTGTGTGAGGAAAAAGACTATTTTCTGAAACATGGAGCAAACCAACAGCATAACCTGAATCTTCTCAGCGTTTTATTCTGGAGACTTGGAAGGCTCAGACACAAGGCAGTATGTGGCCTAAGTAGGAATTATCTTGCTCTGATACGAGTTTGTAGCTAGGTACTTTTTCTCTAGTTCTAGTATGTTAGAAGTCTGTAGCAAGAACACATATTTATTCACTTGCCAGTTAAGCAATTTAGCCACTTGTTACTAACTTTGAAGAGGTATCTTAAAAATTCTTGACTGAGTTAAATACTAGAGGTAATTTTCATATGAAAGAAAGGAAAATATATGAAAGCTATTTGACTCTGTGAATGTCACAGAAAACATCTCCAAAAAAATGGTTTAATAATATTGCCGGTTTCATGATGAAAAAGTATATCTTGAGCAAGATGCAAGTTATTGAGCCTTAGAGTTTACAGGGAAGCATGGATGATAATGTTTCTGACTAAGTGCGAGATAACTGACCTCAGCGTTACATTCCACATTACAACCTGCCAGGCTTTCCGTCAGGATTTACAGCCAGAGATCCTCCTCCTTGTGACGGATGTTCCCAGGGAGCAGGCAAATATAGCCTAAGCCCACCCTGGAATTGTTCAATGACAGATCTGTGTCAGTGTTATGGAACAACCTTTTAGTGGGCACTGCTGCTTCTTAGGAAGAGTCCTGAAATCTTGAGGTACAAATATATCAGTACAATTAAGTACAAAGTCAGAACTGTCACTGGACTCTGAGAGAATACCAGTAAAATTTGTGAGGTTTGTGCACGATTGTGGGATGATCTTGATTAGCAGATCAGAGGATACTTTGCAGCAGAGAATATTTTGTGCACTGGTCACCTGTTCTTGAAGAAAACTGATGTTGGCTCTGGTGTATGGCATCAGTGCATTGCTTACAGAGTGCTCTCCTGGTTGTAAGTATTAAGTGTATGCAAAGATATTTAATTTCCATCAGCCATTTCATGTCAGCTGTCCAACTGGTGAGCCTGATGCTGTCAGAAGATGAAATTTAGTAACTTTTTAAATCTAAATGATTGTTCAGAATTTTGTTATGTTATTGCGTAGTGTATGTCTAGAAGAAAAAGATTAAACCGCCTGCCCCTTCATTCTTCACCTCAAAAGGCTGGAAGAACTGTCCTTACTTCAACCTATATGCCCTCTTCATAAGCTCCATTAAGGATGTATAGATCATTCTCCAGTTTGGAGAACTTTTTTTTTTGTGTAGAATAAACCTCTCAGTGTGTCTCTTGTTTTTGAAAAATACTGCTGCAGGTGTCATTCACAAAGTACCACAGAATTAAATTCTTCTCTGGACTAGTTTGACACATACTGCCTTTTGGTGCAATATTTAAAGTATTTTCTCTATTGATCACATAAGGATTTACTGCATGTAAGGTAAATGTAACTATGATTAGGTAAATGTTCCTGTGGTATATACAGCAAACCCCATTTCCATGCTTTCTTTAATACACAGATGAACTGTCTGAACTGACACTGTAATTAGGGGCTGGACATGACTTTGGTAGATGCATGTTCTATACGAGAAACTGAATGGGAATCCTGGAGTGAAAATACTAATGCATAAATAAAGTGTCTGTTAGGGTAATCAGAAAATAGTGTTCTAACTCTTGCTTTGCATAACTAACAGGCAATTAACTTTCATTGACTCATGATGTGAAAAGTGATCAAGAGACTTAGATCCTTTGCTTTGGTAACAGTCTGACAGTTGGGAAGAATGTTTTTCTTGACAGTTGATCAGGGGTTAAATGAGCTGAATAAAATTGGTAATTTTTGCTGCTTTTCCCCACTTAGTATAACAGCTATTATATACGCATTTTTCCTCACATTAGTTGTAATAACTGGCTTTAACTGATTAGCCCTGTTGGAAGAACAGTTTTTGATTGACAAAGTTGTTATTTTGGTATTCTCAAGACAGCCAAAATGGCTGATGTATATACAAAGCCATATAGAGACTATGTTTATTTATTGACTTTCATAGATTTAGGTTTGTTCTCAAGCAAACTGACCCTCTTAGTGAAGTATGTGTTTTGTCTGAGCATGCAACAGCTCAGATGGCAAGGAGAAGGCCAGCAGCATTCATGCCTCCATAACATGGCACCTGCCTGTATCCATGTGGAACTGCATCGTGCAACTGGGGCGTTGCCTCAGCTCTTGCAGACCCATAGGCAGCAGGTCTCTCAAGCCACAGATGCAGGCTCACTGCCTATTTAGGAAGAGGAATGCTAGCAAGCCCACCAGGAGATATCGGCCTGCGCTGTGTTGTTGTTGTTACTGTTGTTGTTTTGAACTGTTTCTCCTGGTAGGCTCAGAAAATTCAGTTGTTTTGTAGCACAATGCTGTTCAATCATCTGTGGATTCAATTCCTCACATAATTTTTTTTTTTTTCCATGTAAATTTTTAATCTCTTGTCTCCTGATCTCATGATTTTTAGTCTACAAGAGGCTTGATTTTTATGACCAGCTTAGAAGTGGCTCTTGGATGTAAGTTAAAATGTACCATCTCTCTCCAAGTAGCAATCACAGTTGGCTGGAGGAGTATTGACTGCACAGGTAAGTACTTGGGGTTTTTGTCATAGCATAGGAAGTAGTCTCTGTTTTGATAGAGAATGATGTTTTTGGAAGCAAACAATCAGCCTCCTTAGGAAAGCAAGGTTAATAGTTCTTCATTTGCAACACAGGCAGAGAATTCACTTACCGGAGAAGGGCTGGCTGTGACTGCCTTTCACCAGAGCCCGCTGGGGAAAGCAGCTTTTCACTCTCTAAAGGTGTGGTGACATTGACTTGCGGTACTTCTAAGTTTATGGTTGTGCTGAGGTCTACGAGTGAAATGTCGTTCTTAAATTTTAGATCAAAAGAGAGACACTGAAACATCAACAGGAAATAAAACATTTTTATTGAATATCTGTGTAATATGTATGTTATTTTAACAACAATTGGAAAACTCTACTGTGGGAAGTCACTACACAAAGTGAAACTAAATATAAACCACCTCATCAAAAATGAAGGTAAAATACAGCTAAAGTTGTCAGCTCGCGGGCCACGAGCGATATGGCAGGATAAAACACCCCAAACATTTCTACAAGATACAGAGAAAACCCACACAGAGAAACACTCAAGCAGGCAGTAGATATACACAAAGGCAACTAAGATCTTTCTACAGCATCAGATTCTAATACTTCACACAGCTTTGTCAGAAAGGTACATGTGGCTTCTTTGAGGATGAAAATGTCATCATGGTCAAAAAGCAGGTTCAGTCTCTGAGAATCATAGTGCCTTACAAACCAATTCTACAGTGACATTCAGTCTGGCAGTGTAGGAAGAGAAAGCATTAAGAATACCTTATCACAATGAATCAGTTCTGGCAGTTGGAACCTGCAGCTATCCTGAATGAACAACTGAAAGCTAGAGACCATGAAGCTGAATAACTGCTCTTGCGCTGGAAAGCTGACTGTCTAGTTCTTCTCTTTGGTGGGCTTTGGTCCTCAAGGTTAAGATTTTAAAGTACTCCAGCTTGATGCTTTGCATGTATGTGCCTGTTTCTATCAGAAAATGTCTCACTTGTGTTTTTTCCATGTTTCATGTAAAAAGGAAAGAAAATGGGTCTTGCTACTTACTTTTGGAGGTGAGGAGAGATCCAGATTCTTAGTCTCCTCCCACTTCTTTGCTGCTCCTCTTTCTCCCAGTGCACTGAAAATGGTGGTATTTGGCTGTCACCACACTGACCTCAGACTGTTGCACCTCCCTCAGCAGCAGAGCCTTGAGGGAGGTTGTTTAGTTTTCGGTGCCCAACTCTCTGATCACATTCATATATATATATATTTTTTTCCCCCCCACAATAATTTCTTTTAGATACAGTTGAGAAGAGCACTAGTGTCCTATGCTTCCCTCCAAAAGTGATAGCATTTCCACATTTCTAGGGCAGTTTGCATGGCTGAAAATAATTAACTTTTCGAAGCATTACAAATATATTCATAGCTTGGAAAGACAAGCAAGGGGCCTCAACGGACGGTACATGAGATAGAAGTGATACCCTAAATGACGTGATGAGATGGTACAAGCTGAGATGGCATGCTGGCTAGCTGTAAGATGGCTATCTACAGTAAAGCAGCGGGGGGCGAGGGAGATTGGAAATGTGGAATATTGCACAGGGCTTGACAAAATGCTGCGTGGTCAACCCATTCAATATAGCTTCCTTGTCCCCTGCATAGCTCTCCAGTTCTAAATTGGTCCGTAATAACTAGAACTGCTTGTGCTATGCATTCCTTCGGCAGTGCAGTAGAAGGGAATGGCAGTATTATTACAATATCACTACGGAATAAATTGATTGCTATCCACTGAGAAAACTACATTTCTAAGCACACACGGCAGTCACAGTGATACACAGAGCAGTCTTTCAAGACTCTTATGGAATGACTAATAGCTTCATAATAGTGCCATTTACTACATAATAACATTGAAAACATTTAAAAACTCCTCCTGAAACGAGCATCTAGTATACAGAAGAGGTTGCTTCAGTTTTCTAGAACTTGTTCTTTGTTTTCACCTTTTTTTTTAAAGGACAAATTAAAACTTAAGTATAAATAGTATATAAAAGGTCACTAGCTGTTCTCTTTTGGCTTACTTTGAAGTGCATTTAGAACTATGGCTAAATTTTGTCATCTTCTGATGGGATTACAATACTGTCTGTTTACCATGAAACTATTTTGTATAATAAACTCACACGGCTGTGTCTAAAAAATATTCTGCATTCCTTCTAATCTGAATTAGTATAATAAAATATTTTGTTACAAAGTCTAATGTGCAAACTCATTATAATGTGACATTATGATGGAATTCACAGTATGCAAATTTTGTATAAAGGTGATAACGGAGAGCTACTCTTGTTTTCATGGCAGCGTTTGGCAACTGCTGCGTCTTCCCCCTCCCTTTCCCCCCCTCCCTGCACAACCTCTGCAATGTTTTTACTTCGTATGTGAGATGAAATTGTTGCCTCCTATGGAACTGCTTCCTCAGCTTTCAGTTGAAAGCCATTTCAGTCTGTCACGTGTTTACTTTGGAATATATACACAAAAATTCTATCTTGGCTTCTGGCTACATCTCCTTGAGGTCAGCCATGGAGCTACTCAGATCATGCTAAGTTGCCTGTGAAAGAAGTCTACCAAATTGGATGTGCCCCTCCAAGATTCACTGTGTACGTGTAGCATGTCATTAGGATGGTCCGGTTGAAAGCTCAGATTTAAGTTGTCCTTTAAGATGTCAGTGTAACACTACTAGTGCCTTACAAGTTGGAATTTTTTTCTGGAATGCAGACGATACAATAGTTACCCTATAATATATTATCAGCTCTCCTATATCTCAGTCAATTTACATAATTTAAAATAGAACATCTTATTAAAAACATCTAGATATACACAGATTAGGAAACGCTTACAACATACAAATACACAAACTAGAAATAAATTCTCAGCATACTGGTGTATATATACAACTGTGTGATACAATAAATAATTTCTGTCATGCTCTATCTACACATCATATTGCTTAAAAGAAGAGTAGATCTGGGGGGGCAGTGGTGAAATGAAGCGCCATTAGAGGGCTCTCTACATTTAAAGTTGTGCAAATTAAAACAGGAATTTAAAGTACAACCGATCTGTGTCAGGAACACATGGCCGAAAATGAAAGGACCCATATTACTGAGGTATTTACAGATACTGGCTAAAGAGCACTATGTGGGCAAATGCAGAAAGGCTTCTTCTTCTTCATACTTTCATTTACTTCTTGACTGCCAGCATGGCATCTACCTCCTCCTCGGGCTGTAGGGTGTGCCACTGTGCGATGGGCCGCCGGGGGTTGGCCAGCATGTCCGACCAATGCCGCAGCTCGGCTCCAGTGCTGTTGTAGCCCACAAAGACTTTCCCGATGGCATCGTTCTTGCCAATCTTGTCATAGTCCAAAACAGTCACAACAATTTGCACTTTCTACAATGAGACAGAGAAAGACCAGTGAGCGTGGCAGGGAGGGGAAGGCAGGCAGAGATGAGTCTCGGCACAGTCAGCTACCACTGAGGCTCCACGGACTCGAACCGGGCAGGTGCATGACCGCCAGCGCAGGTTCCCCCAGCCATAAGCAAGTTCAAACCTTTGTCTCTGCTTCTTGTGAGCCTTCCACATGTATGTATGTTCATAACCTTACAGTTTACATGAAATTCTCCCCCTCACACCGAAGAGCTCCATATGGGAATTAGGGTTGATTTTTTCCCTTAACAGTTTAGCAACATATAGATTTTTGTTGTTGTTACTAGAGAAACAGAAGAACCAGACTACTAGAAGCCTGTAAGGCTAGAAGTGATATCTTAAGCTAAGCTAATTCAAAAGTAGAGCAATTAAATACATCATTATTATGTAAGTAAAGTTAAGCTTAGCAAATAGAACTCAGAAATGGCTTTACCCCAAGTTATCGTTCACGATGTTGTACTCTATTCTGTTATTTGCTTTCCAAACAGCTCCTTCCTATCTATCCAACATGCCAATCAGTTTTTTTCAGATACACTCAGAAGACAGCTTTTGTATACGTATCTGTGTGCGTGCGCATGTACACTCATATGTATGGGTACGTGCTCTGTATATTATAGATCTATACATTTTATAAAGGAGTCAGGAAAAAAGGCTGTACACACAGGGGAGCTGGAAAGAAGAATGAGCCACGGTGTCTTGGGGCTCTGACTCAGTGGCATCACCAGGCACAGTGAGGTCTGCAGAGCCGCTTTGCTGTAGGAGAAGAAACCTCTGGCAAACAGGGCTAAGCTCTGCCACAGAATCGTTAGAGCCCATCTGTCAGAGCTCACAGACCAAATTCTGTCCACTTGGGCCAGGGCACACTGGGAGGTGGTGTTAAAGGCAGGCGTTTGAGTACACATTTGTGTGCACATGCATGCATTCCTCCCCATCAGGCCATGAATATTTGTCAAAACAGCACAAACAGCCTCTCATTCAGCAGAGCTGGGTTCTTCCTCAACAGCATCTCAGACATTAAACAGCCTTGTGCTGATTTTACTAAACTGTAAATGCTTATCCTTAGGGACTTTTCTATTAAATATGAGCATATAGTTCTTTTCCTGACTTCTTTCCATCCCATGGTAAATATACACAGCTCCTTATGCCAATGTGATCTTCCTGAATTGGAGTAAGAAGTGCACTGAAACACATTTCTTCCAGAAAAATATTTTATTCTCAAGCATCAGGTTTTTAAATTTAAGGTTTTAAATATATGTACAATCTGGATTTCTTGCTAGCATGATTAATTTTATTGCTTGCTATAGGATTTATCTTTTAAAAGTAACAGACTCTTAAGCATATCTGCAAGACCAGACTTATGAGGTCTATTTTATAGAGTCCATTCACTTACAAGGTTCTGCAATTCACTGAGCCAGAGAAAGAGAGAATTCCAACAGGCACTGAAGTATTTATATAGCTACTGATGACAAAAGTGTGCATCAAACTCAAGATTCTCTCTCCCCAGAGTGCTCATGATATATGGCAATATCCTTAAGCAAGTATTTCTAGATGCCAAAATGATGTTTCAGCATGGCTGTTTGCAATATGCTCACTTTAATGTTGATGATACCTCCCCAAATGAACATTTATGTTTTAGATGCGTAATACAATCACAGGTATATAATGTAGACATGAAAATTATTTTACAGTACAAAAAAAAGTTGCCTGCTGTACCTGGAAGCATGGGGGCTAGTTACTTTTGAATTTTTTTTGCTGTTAATCATAACACAACAGTGAGCATTGTAAA
>VXAV01006944.1:301872-317368 GCA_013399715.1 Alectura lathami | reverse complement strand
TTTTTTTTTTTTTTTTTTTTTTTTGATCTATAAAGATGCAAGAACTGCTAGCTCAGATGGTTAACGCTGAAATGATTTTCACTTCACGGTCTCTGACTTAAACCTACAGAGAAATGTAAGCACCTCAGTGCTTTTGTGCTGTGTATTAAAGGAACAGCTGTACTGCAAAAATACAACAGGTGCTAGTAGAAAGCACCACCTCTGCTAGCAAACATTTGGATTAGCAGTTTCCTTGGCATGTTAGGCATTTTTTGGAGTGAAAGGACCTGGAGAGTTTGCTACCTACAAATGTCGTCTGTTTCAAAAGTGGTGAAACACGTGCTTGATTTTTCTATAGGAACAGGATTGACTTCCCAGTGGCCTTCTCCCACTGCCTTTCAAGATACCACATTCTTACACGCCCATTTCACATAAAGTCAAAATCCATTTTTACTATCACATTGTTTGGCCCATTTTAAATCACATAGATGTGCAGTTACTGAACTGCTTTCCCTCCATCAACTCTCTGCTTTCCAACAGCCATCATGAAACTTGTATAACCATTATTTCTTGTTTGACTGTGAAAGTTTTCTTAATGACTTTTACATAAATCAACCAAAGTAACTCTTACCATAGTAAGTCTAAACAACATTTAAAATGTGAGGTTTTTTGATGATGAAATTACTACAGTAACTATAATGAAATCTCTTCTAAATATAGTTATTAAAACAAATTCCAAAATACATTGGCATATGACCAAAGTCCATCATTACAGATTTTTAAATTGAGGATATATATTGTAGTAAATAACCATAAAGTCTTTGTAACAAACTTATCAAAAAAGCAGCACAATTTTAGACAGCTAAACCACAACATTTTCAAAAGGTCTATGTCCACCTTCCAAAACTGACATAGGATTAGAGGACAAAATGGCCAAGTACCCACAGAATAAATGTAACCATGTCAAAGCTCAGATTTGATAACTTGGGTTCGTCAGTCCTGTCCCTATTCAGAAATCAAGACATTCCAGAGAGGCTCAATTTGATTGATCTTTTTTTGCCTCTGGTTCTTTGATGCTTGTTATGTTTCACAAGCACAGTGACCAACTTTCATTAAAATCAATGGAAAACAGCCCTCACTGGATTTCCTACTTTTTGATTCCTGGAGTCCACAGACATCTGGACATGCTGTGGGGTATGAAAAAGTTCCTAAATGGGCCAGTCATGCATCCTAGCCACTGTTCCTAGTGCCTCGTCTTGTCTCGCTTTATTACCTTTGTCAGAATCAAGTCAAAAAAAGGCAAGCACACAGCTTTTGTTGAAATGTAGGCCTTAGCTGCTGGACTTCTCTCCAGCACAGCTGCTATCAGAATCCAAGATACAGATTCTCAAAACCCTTTCCAGGCTCTCATCTAATCAAGAGTGGGTCCCTATTGCCTTGCAGTTTTCCTGACAATATCTGTTGGCTTGTACCTAGACCCCTCTTACAATCCACAAAAGCATATATTCCCAGACTTACAATTATTGTCATTCAAACTGGGAGGCCCCTGAAAGTACACTTTCCACACTGAGCTCCTCCCAGAAAAGAATGTGTCTTGCTTGACATAGTTGCAGGGCCCTCCAGGAGGATGGGAAACCAGCATGCCATTCTCTTCTCTTTTGAGGATATTTAAACCAATGCATCTTGCCCTGACAATGAATGCTCTAACAAGTGAGCAAAAGAAGAAAAATGGCTTAATACTAATGGTTAAGGCTTAACACAAATTGTGGTGGCTTGTACCAGCTGATCTTTATGTGACTTGCATTACATAGATCAGATCAGAGATCAGATTCTCACCCTTTCCAAGTGATCCACCCCACAAACAGGTGAACTGATGCTCTGTGGTCACTCATATACTTAGCTTTTTATGAAACAAATGAGCGTTGCACACCCAGAACAAGCCATAGTCACAGGTGCCAAGAATAGTTGCTAAGACATTGAAGGTCAAGGTTCAAATTCACCTAGGGAGGGTAGTAAACCCAGTGCAGGTTTCCCACATGCCTCCAGAGATGGTTAAGATCATCTTTCTTGTGAAAAAATCTTAGCTAATGTGATAGGAAGTTAAATATCACTCACATGAGTGAGAGATTCTTTCCTTCCCAGTAGTCCAAAGGTAGGTATCTGAGTCCCTGAGAAAAGCTGACATGCTCACCTGGTATTTTCCACTACTGTGGTACGCAACTTCCAGCTCACTGAGCTGGCTTCTGAGCCTCCAGGTTTTAGGTACTGAACTCCCTAGGAACAGCACCTGGAGAACTGCTGGAGCTGCACTGAGCTGCCAGAAAAACAGATACCCCTGAGGTTCTCAAGTGTCTTTTTCAAAGCAATGTAGGAACCACTGAAAAAGTTTTCATGGTGTGGTGAGTACCTGAAAAAAATCGGTTTTAAATAATATATTTTACTTAAGAGGGATGCTGCAGTATTTTCAAAAAGCAGGTCTTAAAGATGCATAGAGCTCACAACAGCGATCCATGAAGCTGATTTATTATTTAAAATAATNTCCCTGTGGATTTTTTTTTTTTTTTCAGAATCCATTTCTGTTAACATAAAATGTCAGTTATCCATTTCTCACTGATGAATCAAAGCTTCATAAGTACTGTGCATTTTATCATTTCCCTCTTGAAGCAGTCACGCTCATCTCCTGCAGCACAGGGCTGGCACCTAGGTGCTAATGAAGGCATGCACACATGATAATTAACATGATTCCTGTTAAATATTTATAAGGGCTGAGAAATGCAATGCAGAGAGAAGACAAAACACTGTTTGACATTACCTGAATTTGCTCGAAGGGTACTTCAAAGCTGAAAGACTCATTGTAGTAGGGATTCAGAGTATTCTTTTTAATTGTGGTCTTTTTCTTCTTCAGCCTCTTACCATTCTGCATCAGATGGATTTTCACATAGGGATCTAAGTAATCAAGAGAAGAAGTAGAGGTAAGAAAGGTAGTTCAGTGTGCTTTCTGCACTTTCTCCCGCAAATTCAAGACAAAAAAAAAAATTAAAAATCTTTAGCAACAAACAGCTTGAAATTAAACAATCTAAATTTCCACTAAAGGAGAACTCCTACAGAATTGCAAAGCGTTTGCAATGGAAAAGGTACAAAATATTTATTGCACTATCTCCTTAACAGTGCAAGGGAAGGGTAAATTCCCACCTAACTTGCTTCTGCACTTAATTAATCGTCCTGGAAATGATCCTGGAGTTAATTAGCAATACCTTCACTGAATTCTGTTCTATTTTTGTTTAGGCCTACCATAAAGTGCCATTTGAAGAGTCTCAAGGTCATCTTTTTCAACAGTCAGTATGATACTCTCAACAAAATTTGGGCAGGTACCTTCTTTGGCTTTAGGCAGCTGAACTATGATGTAGGTTGAGGCAAGACATCCCTCTAGCAAGTTGCTGGAGCTACAGAAAACACCTGCCAGCCACAAATCAAGCGTGGCATAAATTGAAAGAACCTGAAAGCAATCTGTCAAAGGAAAGGGCTTCTCCTATTCCTCCTAAGAAAAGGATGGGGCTACAGAAGAAGAATGACAAACAAATGCTGAAACTAAGTATTTTCACTGTGAACAAATCATGCTTTAAGACTCTCCAGTGAAATTCATGCTTGGAGGGTCTGAGGACAATAACTGCATTCTGTTACAGTCAAAAAATATGCCTAGGAACATGGGACTTCAGGACTTAAGTTATTGGAGTAACTTGATTATAACCTACAGTATGTCTGAAGAGAACATAATTCTAGTAGTGAGCTCTTCAAGACAGTGGCAAGGGCCTAATAAGATCCAATGGCTGTGAGAAGAAAATAGACAAATTTTAGCTGAGAAATTGACACATACTTTAGCAGTGTGGCTACTCAAAAAGCTGGAATAGCTTCTCAGTGTTTATGGTGAACTCTTTGTCATAGAGGGTTAAGATTCCTTCTCCCTCACATGGCACGAGTTCAAACACAAACTAAATCTGGATAGTTTTATGCTCTAGGCTAGACAGAGTTGCAAGGGTTCCTTTTGATTGCACAGCGTATGAATTAAGGGCAGAGCAGAAATGTGAAGAACAGGAACGCTAGCAAAAAGACAACAGAATTCTATTATTATTATTATTTTTAATACTGGTTTCAACAGCATGCCATGCCATGTTTTGAAGGTGGAAAACTGGCAAACTTGGACTGCTTCATATTAGTTGATACTTGAGAAAAGCTCATCTACTTAATTACTTCTGCTGAGTCTCTGTGCTGACTGCACAACTGTTTTGACAAGCAAAAATAATATTTTAGGTAGAGCTAATATATAGTAAGAAAGTTCACTAGTCAAGGAGCCAGTGGTACTGTGTTCTACTGCTGAGATATAATGCTGCTAAAATATAATTTGAGTAACAAGGGTAGGCTGAGAGGCTAAATAGTGCAGTAATCGATTATTATTGAGGGGATTAGAACTGAAGAATTCTATTAAAATAAATGTAATCTCTGTAAGACAATCATTTACTGGCATGTGTACAAAGCTAATGTACACAGATCTGATGATTATTCTTATGCCATTAAGGAATCCTATAGTAATGATCTATACAGCAATGCAGATACATCCCTATCTACATAAACAGTCCATATTTGGAGACAAAGATTTTGACCTAGAATTCAAGTGTATGTGAATATTTGGGGACTACATGTACATCCACTTTAAATGATTTGCTTCTATTGACTTTAACAGATTTTCTATTTTCCTGTTGGTATTAAAGCAAAATTTGACCCTGGATTATGTATGGCCATGGGACAAGGCAAAGAAGCTAGGTTTTTGTGGTTTCTTTTTCATGTCCTTTCAGTTTCTTTTGTTTCTCTGTCAGAGGATTTGAGTCAGGCTCAGTCAAATGCCATTTTTTTTCAGAAGGAAAGATCCAAGTGGTACCTGCTTGCCACTGTAGTGCAGAACGGTCAGTGGAAGAAGTCCCAAATGGAGCACAGAAGGGTACATACCATGGGATACAATAGCCTCAGATTTTTTCATCCCATGGTGAAATTGTCATGCCAGACCAAACAGAAATTAAAAAAAGTCAACTAACTGAAGTCATGTTCCTTCTTTTCCAGTTTCAGAAGAATGTATTAAATAACTTTACTCATCACAATAACACGCAAATCAGAATGGGGTGTCCAACCCTACATATGAATGGNACTGAGTTTATCCTCATTAGATTGCACATCCCCTTTCTGTTTCTTGAAAAATCCTTGTCTTAAATAGCTCCCCTCTCTCTTTATTCCCCTGAGTCCAATATATGACCCCTCAGTTAAACTCTCCTGTCTCCCATCCCACTAGCCCTAACTCCACCAACACTCCAGTAATCTATTTGTTCGAGACCTACAAAGACTCTCTTGAAATTACAAATAAATCTCTGAGAAAGAGGTTTTGTTCTACCAAAGAACAGAAGGTGAGCTGCGTAGAGTCAGTTACTGGAAGAAGGGAAGATGATCAAAATCAAGCAGAAACTCTGAGAAGAGCCAGTCTGCAGTGATTTTTCTGAGACAAGGTTTAGTGCTAAATGGAAATACTTCTCTCTATTTGCACCATAACCTCAGCGTTGGCACCGTTACTCATGCTGAGTAATGCCTCAATATGTAAATAGTCCCACTGAATAAGTAAGACTAGTAAGGATGACAGAACTGGTATTACAGCCCAGCAATGATAAATTGTTTGTTAAGTGCATAGCGTGGTCATAGAGGGCAGAATTCTCTTGACCACGTGTAAATGTCTACATCCAATGCCAATGAAAATAAAAAAAAAGCATTTCTCTTTATGTACTCTGGATAATTATTCCAGAGTAGATATCTGTCTTTGATCAAATGGATTGCACCCCAAAGTATTTATTTCTCTCCATTGATGCAAGGCAGCCTATTAGCTTGGATGTAAACAGTTAACAGCCGGAAGTTAAAGGTACAAGAGGTTAACACCATTCTGTTTTTTTTTTTCCTACAGTTTTGTTCCTTTTGAGTAAATGGGAGTCTTAGATTCACATTACATCCCCAAATCATTACACTACCCATCTATATGGAAGAAGGGATATTGCATCCAGGGCACTACAGATGTCCCTCTTCTAAAGGGGACAGAATGGCTGTGTGTCCCTTGCTTAATAATTCATGTTAAGCAATGTGTGGGACTAAATAAAATTCTGCTATTTATTCCCTCATTAACAGTCTACCCATGAATGTTAAAAAGCTGTAAAATTCATAACTAATTGTGCATTGTAGATTTTACAACAACATCTCAAGGGAGGCTAGCTGAACAGCTTTTAAAGCACTGGGGGACAAGCTGACATATTTTCCTGAAGTTTGCAGTAAGATGCCAATATGTTATTTAAAGGATAATTGCAATGGTATGTAATATCAGGTAAAGATGTCTTGATTCATGTGGACTGCGAGGCATATATGCACAATTAGAATCCTCTTAAAATAATGACTATTTAATCACCATCATGTTGTAGACATGAAGCACTTAAGTATCAGGGGCTTAGAAAAAGCAAACTTGGCAGCTGAAAGAAAATACTACATCGCAAAAGAGGAAAATCACAGCTAATGACCATATCTGAGGAAAAAGTGGAACTCAGGAATGACTGTTTGACAGTGTGATTTAAGATGAAAAATATGTTACAGGGATCAGTAGTTAATGAAAAATCATTTTCCAGATAGTATTCAGCACACAAATTTTCACTTATACCGATCTTCAGCAGAAAAATGTCAACAAAGTACTCAGCTTGGAATGGCTTTCCTACAGTGGTTTATTCTGAATGCAAACATAAGGACAGTGCTGATCTTTGATAAATATTTGTAAAGCTTGTGTAATATGAAAAGCAAGCAGCTAGAAAGTTGACAAACTTGAAAAATGCTGCAGGGGAAGCACTGGTCTTGATTAGGTGTGCAATTACACTCCAGAGCCTGGGTGTGGGCAGAGTAACTGTTTAAAGACAAAAATCCCACACAGCTCTGTGCCGTGGGATCAGAGAAAACCCTCTTCAAGCCTCGAGGAATCTGAACATGATTTAGTAGAAAAAAACTGAGCCAGAACAAACTAGTCATAGCTACAGCTGAGTAAAGTTTCATATGACAAACATTGTAATAAGAAGATGTTCTTAAATAAAACGTAGAAACTGAGAAGAAATACAGTGCCAGAATTGCCTCCAGCTGGATTTTTGTCTTCAAACCGTTTGGGCTAACTGGGTTCTAATTAGCACATGTTTTTTCCCATCAGAAGAAAATTTATGCCAAGCCCATGCCAAAGCACACATCACTGACATTTAGAGCAAAGGTGTCAGCAGACAGTGGTGTTTCCATTTCAGGAAGCAGAACGAATTCTTGAAGAGCTCAGAAATTGATCCAATAAGTAAAGAAAATCAGATTTAGAAATGCAGCCTTAGAAATGGCTCCGCACCCATGGTTAGGGCAGAGGTCAGTTCCACGCTAAATAGCTGGAATTGTTCGTGTTGGGAACGCCAAGGAGGAGGGCTGGGCTCAGTGTTGCACCCACAGAGCAAAGCAGGACAACCTTTCCCGGTAGTTCGCACAGATTTGCTATTTTTTCCCAAGGATCATGGGACTTGCTCTCTCTGTGGGCCTATAAACTCTTCTCTCCCAGGAGAGGGATGAGTCACATGATGCCTGTGGCTTTCAGGCCATGGATGATTTGCCTTAACTTTTTCTTCTTCTGCTTATTCATGTATGAATGAGAGGGGATAATTAAAGTCTCTGAAATAATGGGTTTGGAGTGATATTGTGCCTGGATTGTCTATGCCAATATTTTTCAGATGAATGGAAAGCTTTGGAATAGGAAGGAAAGCCAGAGAGGGGAAAATGTGTTATCTAAAGAAGAAACAATACAAGATACAATTACTAAGAAGGAGTACTACAAGTGCTATGGTACATTCTAGACTGCATAGAAGTTATGGTTTGTATTCACTGACGCAAGCTATTGGACCTTCTACCTTCCTCTGCAAATGAGCACGTGAAAAGTAGAACATTATTTTTAAGCACCAGCTGACATCCCAAGGGAGAAACTGAAAAACATTCTTATTAGGAGCAATTCTCCTGGCATAAAACATAGCTTTTTTTTTTTTTTTTTCTTAATCACAACATTTCATTGAAAAAGGGATTGTTTTTATTTAAAGTTCTATTTAATGTTCAGTCCTCAGTCAGTGTTCCCACTGAGTCACTTGGGACTTCATCAGAGTTTCCATAACCCCACTGGGCTGTACAATATTTAATGTTAGCCAGATCTTGAGCTGCAGCAAGTTCTTGATCCATGCACAAGAGAAAAGTGAGTAGCAATACTATGCGCTGCAGTTTCCAGCGGTAGCATCTGTGCCAGTCCTGACCCCAGAAAACACTTTTAAAAATCACTTCAGTAAGCAGACTGAGGATTCAGCTGTGTGCCTGGGAGATTCTCCCAACACTACTCAGTGGCCATGAATGGAGTTCAGAAATTGCAGCTAGCCCAGACAGGGTATCAGAGAGGCTACTGATAGCTGTAAACAATTTATTAATAATCATAGAATGGCTTAGGTTGGAAGGAACCTCAAAGACCATCTAGTTCCAACCCCCCTGCCGTGGACAGGGCTGCCAGCCACTAGCTCACCAGATCAAACTGCCCAGGAACCCATCCAGCCTGGCCTTGAATACGTCCAGGGATGGGGCAGCCACAGCTTCTCTGGGCAGTCTGTTCCAGTGCCTCACCACTCTCTCAGGGAAGAATTTCTTCCTGATGTCCAACCTAAACCTCCCCTCTTTCAGTTTCAGCCCATTCCCCCTTGTCCTACCATTATCCACCCGTGTAAAAAGTCGGTCCCCCTCCTGCCTGTAAGCTCCTTTCAAGTATTGGAAGGCCGCAATGAGGTCTCCCCGGAGCCTTCTCTTTTCCAAGCTGAACAATCCCAACTCCCTCAACCTTTCCTCACAGGAGAGGTGCTCCAGCCCTCTGATCATTTTGGTGGCCCTCCTCTGGACCCGCTCCAACAGCTCCACATCCCCTCTGTACTGGGGGCCCCAGGCCTGGACACAGTACTCCAGGTGAGGCCTTCCAAGGGCAGAGTAGAGGGGGACGATCCCCTCCCTCTCCCTGCTGGCCACCCCTCTCTTGATGCAGCCCAGGATGCCATTGGCCTTCCTGGCTGCAAGAGCACACTGCCGGCTCATGGCCAGCTTTTCGTCAATCACAACGCCCAAGTCCTTCTCCGCAGGGCTGCTCTCAAGGAGTTCTTCTCCCAGTCTGTACACACACCTGGGATTGCCCCGACCCAAGTGCAACACCCTGCACTTGGCCTTGTTGAACCTCACCAGGTTCTCGTGGGCCCACTTTTCCAGCCTGTCCAGGTCCCTCTGGATGGCATCCCTTCCTTCAGGGGTATCAACTGCACCACTCAGCTTGGTGTCATCAGCAAACTTGCTGAGGGTGCACTCGATCCCACAGTCTAAGTCATCAATAAAGATGTTGAAGAGCACCAATTTAGTTAAAAAGTCTCATATGACATGTGCTAGCATCTATCTGTGCCCCATAGGTGGATTGCTCCAGGTGCAGCACATGTTCAGGGCCCTTCTTGCTCGTATTACGTATCACGGTGTGACAGGTTAGATGACTTTGGTTAATGTATTCCATAAGCACCTTTAACAGAAGAACCTCAAAGAGTGGATAAATTATATATGAAAACATTTGTCAACTCATATTCAGTAACAGTAGACAGATTCTTATAGGAATAATGGATTCCAATAATCCATTTAAAGCTGGGGAAGAGGGATCTGTATTTGGAAGAACTAATAATAGCCCCCCACTATAAAGAAAAAAGTTAAATTGCGAGTGTAGCAAAGCAATCTCAAAATAACAACTCTTCACAGTTGTAAAGTTAAGTGAGTATCAAGTTGTTATGGAAATGCTGAATTCAGAGAAGTGGAGAGCACTGGGAGGATGGAGGTGTTGTAAAACTGACAGCAGAGCCAGAAATTCCCTCATCTGAGAATCCCAAACTGAGGCTGCTGATCACGTAGAGCTGACAGTAGGAACAGAAATGTTCACAGAGGCCTAAGGGCTATTGAGCCAGCAGATGAGTATGTAATTCCACCCATAGTGCTTCCAACTGGAACATAACAACAAATGTTACAACACCAGATGGGGAAAGTAGCATAAAACTGAAAAAACGAAGAAGCCAAAACTCTTATTTAAAACCAGCGCAAATTAGTGCTTATGAGCTTATGATGAAGTTTACTGCCAGAGCAAGGGCAGTTGATCTGTCTCTCTTGCATCCAAGCAGTTCATTTCAACATAGCTGCACACAGGCAAAATAAACAGTTTTATAAAGCACACTAAGTGTGGGTTGAACCAACAGGAAAATGGCTGTGTGTAAACACATAATACCCTGGTGCAAAAGCAAAGCAACTTAACCAAGCACTCTGTAAATGCGATTACATGCAAACTACAAGCATCACAGCAGTAAACCTTATTCCCCTGTATTTGCACCAAAAAGGGAGGAACTGACTGCTCGTGAAGCTTGAATTTAAGATAGGAAATACATTGTGGCACTGTACAACTTCAATATACTGGAGAAGGGTAACAAATACCAAATAAAAAAGCATATTGTAATACATAAAATGTTGTCATATGTATCATTATATATGAGAAAATTTACAGATGGAATGAATACAATAACAACAAAGAGGAGGGTAGAATTACTGTGAAATGGTGGAATGCTATTAACTGGGGTTGCTGATACGGGCAGACTGTCCAGTAAAGGAATTCAGACAGAAACCAAAGCTAACCAGCAATACTTCAGGCAGCAAATTCCAGCAGACTGCTGAGTCTGATTTTGTGTAATGCCTTTTGATGATATAGAGAAAAAAATAATTACATTTATATTTATTAAATTTGTGGTACTGAAAATAACAGAAATAGGATAATACATAGAGGCTTAGAGAGGTTCAAAGTGATGTCCTGAAATGAACTGGGGAGCAGGGGAGCAGAGGAATACGCACTGACTGAGGAATAATTGCATACAGAGGAGTGGAGAGAGAAGTACAAAATATGGAAAACAAAACAAAACCAAGGATAAAGAACAGGTCATGCAGGACGCATCAGCAGAAGAAAAACAGGAACTTTGTGCATGATGGTGCATCTAGCTGGGCTGTTTGTGAGTACCTGGGAGCCCTGCAGAACTGAGATGCCTGTCTATCCAGGTTGTTCAGAGAGATCAGCAAGATCTGGGGTGGGGGCACAGAGCGCAGTTCCTCTCTCTGAGGCATGTGCTGCCTGGTGTACCACAGTTCCAACATCAGGCTGAACCAGCAAGCATGCGAGCAGCATCAGGTGGAAAGGATGCGATTTGGATAGGCCAGGCACCTGGGTGAGAAGCTGCCTCAACAAGCCGGGAAAAGTGCTGAGGAGAGGAATTACACATCACCTTGCCAACCCTCCACTGTTTTCCTGCTGCTGTGCCAGCTTAGGCTTGTTGAGTTTTATCTACTTTGTTTTACAAAATAAAATAACTGCCATTTTCTCTCCACCTCTCTTTTGCTGATAGCTAAGAGGTTAACGCTAATTAGGACTTAGGAGATGTTCTTCATCTGGCTGAAGGGATCTCAACCCACATTTCCAATGTCTTGAGAGAGCGAGACAAGGCTAAAAGAAACAGGTTCTCCGTCTGCTCTGCTGAGCAGAACACTGCATTTTGAGTGTTACTATCAATCAGTGCAGCAAGGGCTGGTGCCAGGTCTCCTATCTTCGATGAGAGTGCCCTTCCTCACCTTGCCTGTGTGACCCTCATCTTAGGGCCTCTGTCATATCAAGTATCTGCTCCCATGGGTATTTGCTGCAAATACGTTCTTACCTGTGCACTGGATGATAGTGTGACTATCAAGATTTTAGACGACTTGACTGAAAGAAACCCAGGGGTGTTTACAAATTTTTGTTAGCCACGGATTTCCATTTGCCTGGAGATTTTTCTCTGTGCTTCCAGGCTTAAACATGTGAGATGAATGTCCTGAGGAAGTTTACTGTGCTAGACAGAGAAAGGGTGAGGAAATAACTGGAAATAACTGGAAGGAAGCACAGAAAGCAACTTCTCTCATGTAGCGGAACGCTGTGCTCAGAGAAAGAGCTAACTCAAAGGAATTAATGCCAATCAGAAAGAAGTAGAGATAATAATCCAAAAGAATATTTTGCCACAGCCAAGTGCTGAGATAAGCTTATTTAGGATGAACAATGTCCTAAGTGACTGCATTATAGCAGGGAACAGCCTTCAGTTTCCATTTTCTTTCTCTGAAAACAGTTGATGCAATTTTCCCTTTAACGTTAGTGTACTTCCAGCAATCTTGGACTGAAAACAAATGCCTCTTTTGGTTACTTCTCCATCCCCCTGCAGGGAAAAAATCAAAACCAAAATGCTAAAAACCCAAGCCCAAACCTAGTAGCTGCGAGGCAAAACAAGTCCTAATCTCAAATTGCACAGAAGAGTTGCAGTATTACAGGATAATAAAGAAAAATGCACGGAAGTGAGTGACGGTATTCATTGAAAGGAATTAATCAACCCTGAAATACAGAGAAACCCAATTAAAAACAAAAAATGCTCTAACTAGTTTATTAGCAATTTATTGTAGCAGAAGCATACATTGTGTGTTGCAGACACTTTGTGTCAGCATTGTCACAGTAAGGTTTCATGGCTTGACTGCACATCAGCATGGTCCCACTGCACTGTCTTTACAGGAAAAAAGCTCACACAGCCTGCTTGAGGGTAATCTGAGTCCTCTCCCACAGTGCGTTAGAGGCAACACACTCATGACAAAGGCAATGATGAAGGCAGCCTCACAAAAAACACACTGAAATATCATATAAAATATCATATTATTTACATGTGAGAGGGTTGTTTTTCTTTTTCTTTTTTTTTTTTTTTTCAAATACAGCAAACAAATATTCCATGTCCTGGCAACTGAAGACAGTAAATTGGGAAGAAAAGCAGAAGATTAAAAAAACTGAAAAGCAAAGCAGCAGTATATATTATCTGCATATGACAGAAAGGGTAGGAAACCCCTAATTGCCTCATTTCACATAAAGGAGTAATCAGAAAAATAGAAAACAATATACTGAAAAATAATGGTGATGTTTTTAACAAAAATCTATTGCTGATACTTTACAAACTGCTTTTTTCATTGAGGTAAACATTCATTCTTATATAATGTGAAAATGACATATTTTGTGATTCAGATGATTAAACTAGAAATATCATTGAGAACTATCACTGCAGGAACATTGCAGTACAGGAGTGAAAAAAACAGTCTTACAACATCTGTGACTACCAGCAAAACAGCTTGATCTGAACTCTTCACAGCTGAGAAACCAACCCTAGTTATGCCTTATCAAAGGTGATATTTATTTTAAGAACATATCAAGACTTTCTATGTTTCATTTATCAGTGCTTGTATATAAAGGGAGTCCATGAGCACCTAGTTTTAAGTCTCAATTTGAAAAAATATTCCAAGCATTTTTTTGCCTGAGAAGTTTATATTTGCATAAAGCTCAGTCCTCTTTTTGTTGCCATTATTTTTTTTTCTAATAGATTTAAGCATTAAGGAAAAAGTGTAAATGGAAGTAAAGAGCTACATGATTGCAGTCTTGCTTTTAGCCTAAGAACATCCATTTAGAATTACTAGGACAAAATAAACGGATCTCTTTCTCCCTCTCTCTCCTACTCTCCAACATACCCAATGTCTTTTCAGCAGTTGTGGAATCTTTTCTTATATATCCTTACAGTTTATTTTGGCACCTAATTTTAGTGTGATTCTCAGGATCAAAGTCTTTGCTGCCTCAACTCATCCACCACCAATCCTCTCTATGAAAGCTAAAGCAACCTGTGATACAGACATTTATTTGTGTCCTTCTAGACATAGAGGCCACATGAAACCTTTCCCTCCTGTCTGCCCAGGACAAAGGCTAATGACAGCTGCAGTCAATTTGCTTCCCAGTGGTGAGAAGGAGATTCCTGGAACACTGCAAGGCAAGAACTGTGTCTGATCAGGGCATGAACAGGGCCGTTCTGGATGGCATTCAGAACACTGGCTTTGTCGTCGATTAAATTTAACCACAGTTAGGAAAAGAAGATCAAAAGCAGATTTTCTTGGGACAGGCAACATCTTCATCTCAGTCTCAACAACAGATGTTACAATGTAGGCTATACTTATCAGTTGTTTCAATTGAGTTCAGCTAAGTTACATCTGTTTAGCAAAAACTGACCAGTGAAAAACTGTTTTGCAGTATCACAAAACCACTAAGTTTTGAAAAGCTTGAAGGTCAGATTTTGAAATCAGGTCCTTGCAGAGCAAGGGCTGGGGGCCTTCATTCCTGTCACCTCCATGTAATGAAAAGCACAGAGCTGAAACTTAAGGTAAGTTTCTACTTAAACATGAGTAACATCAGGATTACACCCAAAGTTACGGAAGTGCTGAAGACCTTGGCAGAACATGAATTTACCTTTCCAATGTGCCCCAGACAAGTTACAAAAAAGTGCAAGACCAGGGGGGCTCTGTGTTGCAAGCACAATGCTATGGGCTGGCATTCAAGATAACACTACAGAACAAGCATTCAAGGCCAACAGCATCTGCAGTAAGAACACTGCTGCCAAGAACATTATTCCTGTAGTAAGACAAGAGATCAGACAACTTGACAAATGGCATCATTAGATGAAAGACAGAAGTATTTCTGAGAACACGACCAATAACTCATGCCCCAATGTACCCCAAACTTCTTCAAATTCTCCCAGCCATTTAATGGCATAAATGGATATTTGACTGACATGTTACGGATTCACCACTTACTGTACACCACTTTAGCTCAAAAGGCAGTCAAACGTGACACAAACGATCAGAAATCCAAAGGTACATGATAGTTTTCAGCTTGGATACCCACTAAAAATTTATACAGCAGCTATCCAATTTGATACAAAAGTAGTGGAGCAATCTTATCTTGTACTTCACTGACAAACCAGATTGCATCTGGGCAGCTCAGCATAACTTTGTGTGCTACTCCACTGAGACAAGAACTTGAAGTAGTGTAGTCAAAGGATCATGTCCTGCAATAAAATCAAACAACCCAAGAATCCAAAAAGCACACATGAATTTCAATATCCTCTGGCTCTTCAGAACTGAAAGCAGGCATATTTGAAAAGACAAGCCTGAGTGTCTGAGGTTATTAGATGAGGAGGAGGAGGAAGAGGAGGACACAGGAGTGAAATGGATAATGTTATTTGGATTCAATAGACTGAAACAACAGTGAGGGAAGGGTAGATGACACTGCTTCCAAGCCAAGGCAGTTGCGTATAATTGAGAATATAAATAATTCCAGCAAACTGGAAAAGCAATACTCTTTTCAGGCAACGTTTGCCAAATTTAGAATAGATTTTCTACAGTGCTGAGATTTTGAAGTTGTAGATGGGTCCGTTTTCAAAGGCACCTAGCTCCTGCTAAAAATCACAGG
>VXAV01006944.1:262933-274986 GCA_013399715.1 Alectura lathami | reverse complement strand
AAGATTATTGCCTCCATATTGCCAGTTTTGCTATTGCATTATACTAGTGACATATATCAGTGAAGAGAAACAACCACCAACCATCTTATCAACAACACTTCTATAATGCAGAACAAATAGTTTTTAGCTTAAAAATAGTCACATTCTTATGAGAGATTCCTCAAACTCCTCTTATCTTTAGCTTTGCAAAACAGTTGCCTACCACCTCAGCTGTCCTAAACAAACTAAATATCTAACTAGAGGTATTGCTTCTGTAGATACTTCACTCATACCCAGCCTTGTCTTCTCCATCAATACATCTTCAAGTTTCACAGAAGTGGTAAATGCACTTTACAATAATATGCCTGGAGAGCTTAGTTGTTCAGTTTTTTTTTTTTCCAAAGATGTAAAGAGGTCTTTATCACCATACAGAAGATCCTCATGAAGACAAAATAAAAAAAAACCTGTAGTGTTGACTTCAACAGCTAATAAATAAAAGCACAAGAAAGGGTATGTAGGAATTAAGCACAGACAAATTCCCACCTCTGCCACACAGGAAGATGTTTATGAGGGGGAAAGTGGCATTTCTAGTCTTAGTTTTCCACTTTGTTGGCAGGTAACTTGCACTTAATCCAAACACCGTGACTGACATTCAGTAGGGTTCTACTCTAAGACAGAGGGGTCTGTGCTGGCAGATTGGAACAAGCCCCAAATGCTGGCTTTTTTTCCTCATCAATAGAATCACAGAATGAAAGTGAGGGATAAACTATTTGGAAAGAGAATCAAAATTCATTTGACTCTCCCGAGATGCATGAAAGGCATGATGAGAATAAAGGAATGCTGGCATGTCAATCTTAATCAGCAACAAGGTTGTATTTATTTCCTGTTACCTACAGAAGGGTAATGGGAACTTTTGGGTGGATTGCATCAACAGAAGAAAAGGCAGAAATTGACTTCTGTCTCCAGTTAGGAAGCTTTTGGAAAGTGAATTTTGGAACTGGCAATGGGAAAACTTCTTTTCCATTTTTGCTGAAATGACAAACATCTTGTAGCTGACAGTGAAGAGCTTCATTTGGCAAATGTGTGAGCAGGTTTGAAAAACTAGAATAGATAAACCATATATATATTGAATGATACCCACAAAGAAGAAGAAACACCTTTTTTCCTCTCTCTCATTGCACTACAGTACATGTTTTGTACGTATTCACAGATGCACTTCCAGCACAGTGTGCCAGAGGAAACACGCAGCTCCCTACTCAGTACACAACCCCTGCTCAATTCAGGCACAATTCAACATTGGGATCTAATCTGAGAAATGTTTCTTTCCATTGAGATGCACACACAAAGAGGCTACACTTCAGAAATGGAGTCAGGAGGCCTATAAGAAGTAACCACCATAAAGGCCTAGCAGAAACTAATTGTCTTTCTTGCCCATATGGGATTAAACAAACAAAAAATGTATGTGTGGTTTAAAGCAATTTGTAAATATGATTTCAAAGTTGTTTGTTTCTTCAGAAAATCCTACAAACTGAATCAAACTCCAGCTGTGTCAAAATGCTAATATAATGCTCATGCTGTCTTAAAAACCTGAGTGGCTTTACACAGTCCTAAAAAGGAAATACCCTTGATTATACTTTTCTCACTTCCTGCGAACATTTAAGTACCCATCTAAACTTCATTTACAGAGATGAAGAAAGGACATTTTCTTTTTGAGTTCATATTTTATTCTTTTTCCTCTAATCCATTAAAAACAAAAATAAGCTGCCATTTTCAGAAAGTAAAAATAAATTAAACTTACTGGTAAGAGAACTGACTAATTTCCCCAAGGATACCAAAATCTATCTACACTATTTCTACATCTATTTTACAGCCACTCATATTGCTGTGGAATACTTACAGAGCTTGAAAACCTGAAGTATTAACCATCTCATTTTTGTATAAGTAATTAACACACACATCTTCATGCTTGCTCTGAGACTGCATTAGCAAATACAAACGTACTATAATTTAATCAGAAAGCACACACACACAAAATGCTTTACTTAGATCTGGATATTGAAATACAAGAGTAAGAAGATTCCAGGCACTCTATTTTGGTGGAAGGCAGGAGGAAATCAATAGCTATGCTAGAAAATTCTGCCTACTGACTGGCAGAGTCCACACAGCTGGGTGCCAATCTCCTGTACCTCTGGTCAGCATGTACGATTACGGAGATGTACACATACAATAAGCTTTCTTTCCTCTCTCAGATCAAGAAGACATTCAAACACCTCCTGAACCCATGTGCCTTTGTGGCACAGCGTTTGCCCTAAGATTATTAAGGTTTTTCAGAGCAATGCCTACAGGTTTTGTCCAACTTCACTGGTAATCAGCTAGCACAGTCTCTTTTTCTTCATCTGAGGCATAAGAGGAAAAAAAAGAGCAGAACAATTTGACTTTGCTTCTTTGTAGGAACTGCTGCATTTGATGGCTCATCTAATACAATATATTATTGTGTGAAATAGCCTGTAGCAAATGATTCAGTGGAAATTGTGTACTTGCTCCAAAATGGACAATTAGTTAGCAGCTTCCTCCTAAGAACCTGCAAAATGCCCTGAAATAAGGGAGTTTATGTATCCATTTACATGGCTTCTATGATGAATATCTTGTAATTTTTACTGTCTTTTGATATTGGAACTACCTTCTTCAGCTCATCACTTTGGGTGATTTGATGTCAAAGGTTTGAACTGTGATTAGAAGAAACAACTCCCTAAGACCTTATTTACCCACTGAAAGAGAACAATTTCAGAAAAGACCTCTCACCCACGCCACTGCCCAGACCTAGGGAAGATGTAACCAACAGGAATGTTGCTCTGTGTAGAACAGAAAGAGTTTAATACGACAGAGATTTGGTGACCGATCCCTTCCCCGCTGTTGGAGCCCAAAGTGAGTTTACTGTGATGCTGTGAGACTATTTTGCAAGCATATGTATTGTTGCAGCCATCTAAGCTCTGCCAGTCAGTGTACTGCAGTATTCGATATTAGATGCTGTAGAAATCCTCACTGTAAGTACAGATCTTAAAATATTTGTTGGTACTGATCTCTGTTGGATTCTTTTGGATTAGGCTAGCTGTGAATGCAGCTGTTGTGGTGGTGTTTGTTGTTCATTTTTACTTTTGTCTTTCCATTAGGCTGCTTTCCTTTCCCTTAATATTCATGGAGTTATGCTTACAATATGGATTATAGCGAGGCCATGGCACGAAGCGTGTATTTCTCTTCCCATAATATCACATTCATGTTAGACGGCTTTTAAGGTTCTTATGATTTAATGAAGTTATTAAAGTGAATGCTCTAGCTGCATAATTCATGAGCCTTCACTCTGTCTTCAAAGAACTGGTCTCTGAACAATATTTTTATTTCTCAAATCTTTTATAAGACATCCAGCAAAGTCTTTTGAATTTGAATGCAGTATTTACAATAAATGTATAATTGTAGAAACCCAGCTTTATTCTGATGCAGTACCATTTGGTCCCCAAAGATGGTACTGATTTTTTAGTTCTTGCTCAACAGATACAAAGAGGTGCTATGTGTTTTCTATTTATACCTCATAAATATTGAGATTAGCTTTCACACATCATGGACTGGATTATGGGCTGCTTTCTCTGCTGCTGCTTTATCAGCAGCTTCCTGCAGAAGGAATATCACATGAATCTAATCACAGTCTTTGCATTTCTTCAGAAGCATTAATTTGGTATAAATTGATACAGTTTAGGGGTTTCTATAATCTGTGCACTGTGCTACAACAGTTCCTAAGTGTTATCTGAGCCCATGCCAGCTGGGTCCTCACCTCCCCATTGGTAACCTAGGCCTGATCTCATGGACGGTGAGAAGCAGCAGGGCGAAGGAGATAAGGGGAGGAAAAGCTTCCTATTACAACACATACCTGGTAATTAGACTGACTAAAAGCTAAGCATACTAAAATAATACATAAACCAAAAATGCAGTATCTTTCAAAGTGTTTTTTTAGAAGAAATAAACTGTTGAAATTAAACCTAAAAAGAAGATAAGCTATGTTAAAGTTTGAACCCATTATCAGCTACTAAGAGATGATACTTTTTAGAAATAAAACAGTTTTTTATCAGTAATACATACAGCCAATGAACTCCTTAAGAAAGGGCATTTCATTTAAGCCAAAGTGCCCGGGCAGCTAAACACCTATAGAAACAGTCTGTTCAGGTGCCAGCCCTTGTTTCACGTAATTTATTTCAATGATTATCTTGGTCAAAGCAGGGAAAGCTGCTGGAAATTTAAGTGAAAGCTTTTATTCCATGTTAGGATCAAAAATGAAAGTAAATGCTGGCTGCAACTAAATACACTGAAATCTATAGAACTGCTTACATAAATGTGTATTAGTATTGAGAATCTTTCTATTTAGTAAAAAGCACCTTATTTATTGCACAGTCTGCATTTATCTTTTAGTCAGATGTGCTAAGGGTTAAACAACCATCTTTTTCTTTAGGAATAAAAAACCAAATGCACATTAAAATGACTTCAGATAAAAGTTTCATAATCATTTAAATCAGTAACTGAAATCACTACCACTCTGATTTAAATGAATATCTCACGGGGGAGCTGCAGGTAATTTCTTGTCTCTTTCTGGAGCAGAAGGGATTGTAAACCTAAATAACGTATCACAATTACAAAATAGACAGCCCTTGTGAACTGAAAGGCATTGATCAGCTGCGTTGTGCCCTTATTGAGGAATTAGCTGGGAACTGCGCCTTTGTGGGCTTTTTGGAAAGACTAAACTGCAAGTTGGTTTTGAAATCTTCCAATTTTGCAAATCATCTAAAGGCCATTAAAAAACCAAACACCGTGACCTGAGAGTCTAAGTTCCCTTGACCTTCAGTAAAGCATACGCTTCTAAACCTCTTAGACATTTAGGGTGAAGTATGCATATAAAGCCATGTAACCTCAGTTTACCAAATTCAGACAAATAAAAATTAGCTCTTTTTAGCTTCCGTTCTTACATATCACCTGCCAGATGTTAGATTCATTAAAAATGCATTTGAATATAATTTAAATAATTAAAATGCCATTTTAAAACATGCATAATTGTTTGCCAGAGGCCTTTGCTCACCAGAAGTAATAATTTCCACTTGTTGTGGTGACTTGATGAGCTCAGGCTGAACTGTTCCAGTGTTTGAGCCAAGGTTTGCTTTAGTCACAGCCTGATGTTGCAATTAAGTTTAAGACCTGGGAGTTTATTGCTCAGATGGGTGATCTGGTTTTGTAACAAGGAGTCTAATGAATTTGATGATTAGTCTGTTGTCTTTTATTGTCTGTCTGAAGTTATTTATGCTTGGCTTTTGACTGTTAATAAAATTTATGGAAAAGTTCAAAACACTGAAGATAAACGCCTTTTCTGCAACTGTTGTAACTATTAAATGGGACACATGAGCTGACTCGTAGCAGTAAGGTTTCGCCAGTAGAACAATGCTAGGAAAGATGGTATTTTAAAACTACTTTGATTTGCCTCTTGCTTTTGATAGGTACTTTATTAACTGGGTCTTATTTCTACACAGTATAAATAAATATGTTCTAAATGCAGCATGTTTTAAAACAATTAACCACAGTTATGGATGCATCCCAATTTTCAATAAATTATTAAAAAGAAGTTCAAAAGACTACTGAGCCACAGTGACTGACTTATTCTTTGCATTGGGACAACAGACATACAATTGCTAAAGCTTTCCACATCACTGAGGAGCAAAGGTATAGCAGATATTCACTAGAAGCAGTAATACTCAAGATGTGCAGGGCAGCAGCCAGAAGGAAACTGCAATGCTGCCTGCTGTTCGCTGTCAGTGCTTGGCAGACCTCTTGTAAAGGAGCCAGGGCCTTGCTCCTCCTTTGTGCAATGCAGATAAACTCTACTGAGGCAGAAAGGCTAGATGCAAGAGAAAGAGGAGCCATTTCCAACTGCCTGTGTTCTGCTTTTCCGGCATCTTCTCCAAAACAAGAGAGAATAACAGAAAAGAATCTAAACTCTAAGCATCCTAAGCTCAAAAACTAGATGTTTTTTTGTCAATTTTTGTCAGAATTCTAAGATTCATTTTTTGAGTCTGCGACACCTACATAATTTTCACCTCTTGCTAATGGTCTTCCCTTGGTGACAGCAAGTGCTGTTTGAGTATATATGTAGCATTCAGTCTGAGATAAAAATTGATTTTTAGTGTTCTACCACCTCCACTGCAGTGCAAAACTTTCAGTTTTGCAAAACAAAAAGCAATTTTAGTGTCTAGAGACAATAACAAAGTAGTGGGGAAAGTGCTCCTTAACTGAGATAAAATCCTGTCACTTTCACTACCCCTTAGCAGTACCTTATTCTGTGAGTAGGTATTATTTAGTGTGAATAATGACAACAGAATCTCAGCTGGATTTCAAAAGTTATTTCTGCATAATTTATTCAAAAGATAAATTCCCTAATGAAAGATACTGGATCCATTTTAAGTCAGTGTTATTTCATCTATAATTACTGCCTCAGTAATACCATACTAACTGCCATTTATCACTGTCAGGGACTTCTGAATTCCTACTACAGCCATGGTATCCCATTGGGTTTGTTTGCCTCTGAGAGAACATGATGTTTCTAGTTTGGTATGGCCCTAAACAAGGGGAACAAAAACTGCCATTCCCCAGAAATACATTGAATGTCCTTTACTCTGTTCTGGCACTTCAGCATATAAAGGAGAGCATGTACATTAATTTCCTCATAGTTATTTGCAACACATGCATTATAATACAATGCATTATATTTTTCATCTTCAGTTTGTAGTAGGTTTTCATTTCATTAGTACTTCCCCTGTCTTTCTTATGAGTTTTGGAGCTATTGCCCATCACACTTCTTTCAAAATTTGGAAGAGAATATAGATGCTTTGGCTCTCAGATCTTTACTTTAGTCAAAAAACATCACACCTCCTCACTGTGAGGATGTAATTTTTCATTAGGAAACCATTAGGAAGGAAATGTGCATAAGAACTTTAATTTGTAGTTGGTTCAGTACAAGTGTTAAGAAAACTAATTGTAGTGTGTTCACATTTTAGAATGGGTATTCAAAAAGTTAGATTTGATTCAGCTAACAACTACAACAATATTTTGATATCTTTTTATCATGCCTATTGCTGTACATCAGAAGACTATAGAAGCAAGCAAAATGAAAGAAAGATATCTGGTTACTGGTAAGAGACTTTTTCTCCTTCCACGTCGTGAAGGCCTTCCTCTTACTGTTCATCAGAAGTGGTAAAAAACTCCAGGCTTACTTTGTGCAAGCCCCCATTTGTATGTATACTTTAAATATACTATAAATCTTACCTTGTGCTAAGACTATAAGAAAATGAAAGCCAAACACTTGCATCATTTTGTTTGTCACTTGTTAATTCAAAATCAGCTACTACATCAGCTGTGTGTAAGGGCAGCTGAAAAGTGTTCAGTTCTAGAGGTGTGATAGAAATATCCTCACTCTCAACGGCTGTAGAAACTGTCTCTTACAGAAGATATATAAAATTAACTTCTCCTGTAAAGACCCCTCCTTGTGAAGCATCTTGTTATTTAATTTGGTCTCAGCTAATTGGCAATTCAGGCAGCAATTTGTGTCCAACAATCCCAGACACTGCAGAGAGCAGAACCCTGCACGGAGCTCCAGCAGTACCGGGGACATCTCCAGTGCCCTGTGCGCTGCCGGCACTCTCCCCTGCGGACAGCATACATCATCCCACTCACTGCCTGGTGGCCTTGTGGTGAGGAAAGGCTGCAAGGACTGTCTGTATGTAGGAGGTATCAACCTCATCGACTCCCACAAGTGCGAGACTATCATTGTGACTGCTGGTGTGCATGTGCATGCAGAACACTCCCAAATTTGAGCATGGGAGCGATCACACCTCAGCCCTCCAAATGCAGAAACAATTATCCTAGCACCTCAGCCAGTAGTCAGTACAGTGACCTGTGATGAATTCCTCTATTACATATTATCAGTAACATTGTAGGGAAATGTTCACATTTTGTGAGATTAAACTGACAATAGGAATTGTAGTCAGACTATTTTTTTTCTTGCCTGAATAGTCCATATGTATCTCCAGGCAAAAGGAAAGAAGGGACGTACAGAAAGCACTATCTGATTGTTTAACTCTTCAGACCTTGTCTTGGACTGAAATGTAATGTATAATGTATTTCCCTTTTTTAAGCTAGAATGAGTTCAGACATACTCAGTCATGCCCTAAGTTTCAGAAAACACAAAATGTATTTTTCAGAGAGGTAACAACAGCCCTTACCCTCTTGACCAAGAGATCTCCAGTGGAAAATTAGTTGTTTTTCTGCCTTACAATCCTGAAAAATCTACAAGCAGACTTTCATGCACGTACCTGACAGTCCACCGACATCCATCTTCTTCAGGTTCTTTGCCTCCAGGATGACAACAGTCAGCTTGCCAGCAGTAGGCACATAACGGAGGGAGAAGCAGATATCACCAAGCTTTTCTTGCTGTGAAAGCAAACAAGGCATGGTGTTAATATTATTATATTTTTTAATCATTTGAATCTTTTAAAAATACAGTTTTGAAAACTCCACAGAAAATTAGCAGGATTACATTTCAAACTCCTATTGTAAAACAAAACATTCAAATTAACAACATATTTGCCACAAGTTGCCCAGGTTGAATCCTTGATAACTTCAACAACTGGAGCTCACAGCAACTGTCCTGTATGGTCACAAATGACATGATGTGCTGGCTGCAAAGCAAGTTACCCTGCACACCACTTCACCTCAGACAATCAGTCTCCCACAGATATTGTTTGTTCTTTAATATTAACCAAGTCATTATTTTTTTCCAGTTTATGTTTCATTGGACATCATCGTGAATACACAACCACTAGATTGTTTTCTGTGAAATAGTAATGTGGGTTCTTCTCATTACACTTTGGCACAAAAGCAAAACGTACATAAAATGCAAAGCACAAAACAATTGGTATTAAAAAGATCTGTCTCCTATCTGACATGCAAACCAGGAAGGCAAATAGGGAGGAAAAGCTCACAATTCCTCCCTCTTCACATCAGGAATGGTTGGAAGGATTTGGTGTTGCCTTCAGCCTTGCAGCCTATCATCCGGAATCCTACCAAACACAACCTCTTGCAAATAACTGTTTGGTACTTTCCTAACAGTCCTGGCAAAGAGGGAGAGGCTGAATTGTGAGCAGAATCATAGGAACTTTCTTTTAAAAGTAGGAGTAACGAATTTAAACTTGCAGATACAAGAGAGAGAAAAGAGTCGACTACTGCTTAGAAATGATCATTAGGATGATCTGAGCCATTTTCCTCCGTCCTTTCTTGCATAATGGTAGCTCTAGGGGAGCAAACAGGTTTCCTCTGAGACAAGAATAATTGGGTATTACTAAGCAGTCCCATAAGGCATTTCAGACAGCGCTGTTTCTCTTTCAAAGAGAATGGTACTTATGGGTCATATCTGTGTTCCACTGTTTATTCAGGTAGTAGAGCACAAAGTACATTTCTATCACCCCCTCTCTCTCCAGTGTTTTGTTAGAATAAGTTTGAAGGTTGGTTGTTGAAAAGTTTTGGGGCTTTTGGTTAAGACACTAGGTAATTTTGGCAGGAATTATGCACCTTTTCCCCATACCACAGATAGAAGAAGGACATGGCAATTCACCAAGTTCAAAGTGCCATTGGGAAAGACACAAATGCTTAACCTTACCTAAGAAGCTGTAGGAACACCACTGAAAGCAGCTGCTCATGGATCCATAGATGTAATTGGTATTTCACAAAGAAAAGACAGCCCATGTCCTAAGGACTTTGCCATAGAAAATGCACCAAAATGCTCTTCTCTAATGGGAGCTCAAGCTTCCAAGTCATTTACGAGAATCTGAGCTTTACCCAGTAAGCCAAATTTTCAACATCAGTAGCAGTTAGATATAGATGCCAAGCTACACAAATGCTCAAGAATTGTTTTTACAATTACTTTCTACTGATAAAAAAGTGCATACACAGTCTTAAAATAGGTTTTATTTGCTGCAATTTGTGCAAAATAAGTATCTAAATATCTCTGTGCATGAACATTTTTGAAAATTAAATCCCTACCGAATAGCAAGCATGTATTCCATTTTTTTTTTTTGCCTTCCTTACATTCTTCTCTCAATAGCTCTTACACATAATCATATTTTTTTATCCAGGTTTGAATAAGTATCTACAGTATATCCAGCTGAATAGCTAGTATGCATCCTTCAGATATATTTTAAAGTTTACATCTTCCTCCCATGTCAAAAGTTCCATAGGTCTGTCTCAGAAGACTTCCCTGGGGACACAAGAATCTGCTTATGTTGTTCTTGCTGAAGGACTGCAATCTTATACATTAAAAACTATGCAGCTTGGTGTAGTTATTGTTCCTTTTAATGTTTAAAAACTTAGAAACATCAATAATAATGCAATACCTATAAAGTGATAGATTCTGAACAGATTATTACAAGTTGGGAATGAGACCTTCGGATTGTAATAGATTGTTTCCTGCAAAACATCAGTTCGGCAATTGCATTGGTCAGAAAACATACAGAATAAACACAAGAATTGTGTATAATTAAGAAATGATCAGAAGGAAAAGAACAAAACAGCTCGCGATGTTAAATGTATCTATCACATATAAGAATACATATAAAATACAGATGTGCCCACATCTTGAAAACTGATGTGGGTATGATATCCCTCACCACACAAAGGATGTGGCAGAATTGGGGAAAAAGCAGCAGGAATGAAGAAGGATATGACATGGCTTTTGTATGAGGAACAGCTAAGTAGACTATGACTCTTCAGGCTCGAATGGGGATATTGGTGAAGGGCATCTTAGAGACATTCATCTGACCCAGAAGGGCCATAACAATGGTATGACCTTGTACAAAAGAAGAGATCCTGATATAAAAAAACTTACATCTTTAACTCATACCTGAAATAACTAAAGATTTCTTTCACAGCATGAATGGCACTTTTATGAAAGGACTCATTACTTGTCTCTGTCTCCATAGGCTGTTAGAAATCTTAGCACAGGTTCTGATCATCTTTCAACTGTGCAATCTGCATTCTCACGTTCAGCTCTAACTGAGCGTGCAATGATGGGGTGATAGCAAAGCATGCTTCTGCTCCCCTGACATTCTGTTTGGGAAGCTCTCGTTGGCTGGGCTAATGGTGAAGTTGATCTATCACTTGCAGCCTGTTCAAAATGGAAGAAATCAATTACTTATTGATTCGTGTTATTATGATCACAGCTCACCCAGCCACCTGATGATCTTCACAGTCCTGTTCTATTACATGGTAGACTTGGCTTAAATTAGCCTGGCTGATTCATTAGCCTCTGAGTAAGACTGAAACAGGACATTTGAAAGCTCATCTTAGCCTTCCATCTCAGACACTTTTGTTCTCACGTATCAACCGACACTGAAAAGCTCTGCCCTCAACCCTAGTTTCCAGCAGCAGGGAACTTTCTCAGAAACGTACCTCATTAACAGAATATCTAAGCATCTATTTTGTAAGGAATTTTTAAACTAATAACATGCTTCTAACTGGTCCTTTGATTGTTCTTATATTTTTGTATTTTTGCATGCATTAAGAATGGAGTGTCTCAATAACTTTGTGTTAGGGTTGTTTTTCTTCCAGGCTGAGTACCTCAGCAGAGTCTGGAGGAAGTATTTTACAAACAGTTATTGCCATGAAGACCATCACCTCTCACCAGCCTTTTGTAATCTGCAATCATGTTATGCTTTGTGTAAATACTGCAATTGTCTATACAGAAGAGTAATGTTATGAGAGCATTTAATGCTTTTTTTAGCCTCTTTTAGAATAATTTTAGCTGCAGGAAGCATGGAGAAGGAGTCAGCACCATGTAAGCAGACAGTTTTCCATAGATCACCAGCAAGCCATGGGAAGTGACAGCAGATGGGCTTATTCCAGTGAATTACTTGAAGAAAAAGCATAAGTGCCTGTTCAAATGTAGTACTTTTTTTGCTGTCAATAAAAGCTGTAATAACTGCATTTCCTGAATA